>OMLB01022857.1:30017-43330 GCA_900302555.1 Myripristis jacobus
TGCAGGGGGTGGGGCGTTCAGAAATTAAGAATATTGCTGTGAGTGCTAAGAAAATTGAAAAAGAGTGCTGAGAAAAAATGACAACAATTATAATTCTCCTGAAGCCTGCCTTTTAAAAAAGCATCACTTAGATTGAGTATTCATTAGTCTTCTCATCACATTTAAGGTAATTTATTATTCATATTCATGCAGACCAAGTGGAATAGCTGCCATTACTTAATAAGTGTTTAATAAGAACCTCTCTCTCTCCTCTGTTACTGCACACATGATATATCAGAGACTGTTGTCCCACAATACTTGGCAACTGATGCATCAGATCTGGTATCTACAAAACTGGACTGATTAGCTGAGGGATGTGCAGCTTAAATATCTGAAGAAGCATCTCCATCCAGGTTGCACCATGATGACGTTTTACACATTCGACAATTTTCTTACCTATAGTTATAGTAAAGGTTCTTTGTATTAGATGTTCTGAAAATGTAGATTTTTGTCTTAAGCTAGGAACATTGTAGGGGACTTTACCAAGGAGTTTCAGTCTTTGCCTTCATTTGCATAGTGTTAAGAGTTTCCTGAGAGTCTTAAGGAACTCGAAGGGGAAACTGTCCTCTAGTGTGACACCTCAGCAACACAGTCTTTACTGCAGTTTCAGTGTTCCTAAGACTTGCTAAGACTTGCTTTTTTTTAGGGGCGGGCTCTCAAAAAGAAGAAGCAGAAGAAAGTGTTGTGAGCAGAATCATGTAGATCGCCATCCCCTAGAACCCATATTGTAAAACATGACACCGTCTCAGACAGAAAGCACATTTTGCCCTTGTACACCAACAACAGTGGATTTGAAATGGAGTAATCAACATGTGACGGAAGTGCAGACTTTCAGCTATAATTTAAGGGGTTGAACAAAAATGTTGCATTAACTGTTAGGAATTACAGCCACTTTTATACAGTGTCATCCCATTTTCAGAGGCTCAAAAGTAATTGGACAAACTATACATAACACATATAACTATAATCATGAGAATTGAATTCAGAATTTGGAGGAAAATCCTTGGAGTCTATGAGTGCCTGAAGTCTGGGACCCATGGACAACATCACCAAATTCTGAGTTTCCTCCCTTGAGATGCTCCGCTTCCCACTTATTCCTAGTGCAATGTATTAATGTAGAATTCTGTATATTCTGTGTAATTTGGTGAGGTTTCCCATCTACCATAGTCTTTCCTGTCTCTTGGCACCCTAATGCACTGGATGGGTTTTCTTTTGTGAAGCTCAAACCATCAAGCCCTTTCAAACTCAGCAGCAACAACTATTTCCAAAAACAATGACACGGAAACACAACATAGTCCATAACCTTCAAGGGTGAGGAGCTGCGTTAGGAACAATGTCCTGATGAACAGGAACACTGGGAAACTGCATCTGTCTGCCTCTGATTTGTGCTCGTTGCAGTGCAGGAAGACAGGGAAGGTTCTGGCAGACTGGAAACCTCATCGTCTCGCCAGATCACACAGAAGCCATCTGGATGAATAAACTGCAGTAGGGGTGAAGGAATTTGTTTTGCTTTGTTTTAGTTTTTTTTTCTTTGTATTTTGGGCAATTTGTTTCTTTAAGCCTTTAAATTGTTTAACTTTAATCAATCACTGGCCCAATGAGGGCGCTGCATCATCCTTGGCGGACTGTGTTTACTAGAGGCTTGTCTCTAATTAACATGACTGATTAGTCAGTGTACTGACCAGACAGGGTTAATGTCCTGCCACACCGCCTTGTTGCCAGGGTTACCCACGGCATCTAGGAGGTGACACCGAGGCCAAGGCAGTGGGAAGTCAGAAGTTGGCACGAAGGCAGCTGGCAAAAGGCAAATGTCTTCTGTTTCTTCACTCTGCCGACTCTTTCCTCATCCACTTCTCCATCCCTCCTGTGTTTTCCAGCACTTGCTATTCTCTCTGCCTCCCTGTTGCTAGAAGTGCCTCTCTCTCTCTCCTCCTCTCTCCCTATTTTCTTTGTGTCTACCTGTCTGCACTGTATCCCCCCCCAAAACACACACATGCACACCACACATCTCTGTCTCTTTCTCTCAGGCTCAGGCTTTGATCTTGTTGGTCCCAGCACAAAGGTAGACAGTGATGCTGTGTGGCTGTTCTTTGCCCATTAATGTCTTAACTCTTGCTCTGCCTGTGCGGCAGGTCTACTGAGACCTCATTTCCTCACACCGTACTGTCTAATGACGGGCCTGGGCATGCTAATCACAAGCGTTGTGTGTGTGCGTGTGTGTGTGTGTGTGTGTGTGTGTGCGCGTGTATTGTGTGAGGGAGGAAAAAGGTAAAATCAAGTGAAGTGAGGAACACGGAGGTTTGGAATTCATAAAAACTGAAATATGTATGTAGCAATGATGGTGGCAGCAATAACACTGCAATCTTCGTATTACAGGCAAATTAGCACATAATCATAGCCTGCTATTGATACCAGTGATACAGAGAGGCCTGTGACAGGGTATATAGGAATAAGAGAATGACGGGGAATTGAAAGACAATTATAATTAAGGTTCAGACAAGTTCTTGAAGTTTAAGTATGTATTTTTTCCCTTTACTTTAAGGACCTGTCTGAAAGGAAATATGCCTTGAAACATGCATACTGTACATTGCTATGTGAACAATAACAGTACTTTATATCATCCGGGTGGAAGGACAAAATGAGGGTTTTCAGTTTTCTGAGGGGCAGCAGAAAAACATCTGAATTAAATCCTGGCTAAATGAGGCAGATTATTTGGAACTAAATAGTGCAAGACAGACACTTTCATATACATATAACAGCAATTAATGTAAAATGCAAAATACAAAAAAAAAAAAAATAGACATCAAGGTTTCCTGCGTAGCATGCTACAAATAATTTGAATATCAAGAGAGGATTATTGAAATGAAGCATAACGGGGAGAAATGGGAAAGGTAAAAACTGCAGCTGAGACACCCCTACTGCCACACACTTCCCTCTTACTTTACCTCCTGCTCCTTTCCCTCATCTCTGTTAGCCAGTCTTATGTCACTCTTCCTCCCTCTCGCTCTCCGCCTTGCTCTCTCTCTCCATTCCTTGTTATTTTTCTCTCTCCCGGAGTGATGGCTCAATTACTATTCCTCGCAGTCAAGCTTCAAAAGGATCAAATGGAGCAGGATTTCTTAAGTATGTAAAAAAGGATGGACTTTTAATTTTCTCTTTCTCCCTCTCTCTGGCTGTCAGCGTTCACTCAGCTCCGCGGCGAATTGTGACACTGGTAATTTAAGAGGCCTGTGGGCTGGCTGGGCTGTGGATCGATGCAGTGACCTCTGTACATTACAAGTGAGGCGGGAAAAAGCTCCTGAATGAACGAATGAGTGAAAAAATTAATTAATGAAGGAGTCATAAAATACATTGCTGCTATGCATGCTCTCTGAACACTGTAGATTAAAATATCTTATCAAAACCCCTAACACCTGACTTCAGCAGCATGACATAATGTCGGTGATTCATTCTTCCCGACCTTTCCGTTGATCTGGCTTCCAATTATATATCCTCATATACATTTTATCTGCTTCCCTGCCACCCTCCATCTCCCTGTCCACCCTAACTCCTCTTCCCTCTCTCTCTCTCCTCCCCTCACTCCTCTCCTTCCCTATGTGCTAGCTCCCAGCCTCAAGCCTCAGGGATCCACACCACTTGATTGTGTTTTGATGTTCGAGTGAAACTTACAAGTGCACTCAGCACTCAAGACCCATAACATACATTTTCAAGACCCTTCACCCAGAGGAGAAGGCAGAGCAGGAGAGAGAGGGAGAGTATTTACTATTACTACTGTCAGTGCAGCACACACACACATGCAGCTGCATAAATACACACAAATCCCTGTATTGCTGTACATGTTAGGGCATGCAAACGTATAGTATGTCGTCTTGGATTAATTTACAAATCCCCAAATAATAACCTTGACTCAGCTCGAGCTGCATCCTGATTAAAGCCCTGGTCCAAAAACATTTTTTTTTTTTTTCCAAAGGGACAGACAAAACACAATCATGCAAAAAGAAGAGACAATTAATAATGGCCAAGCTGAGGCTGATGAAACCCATAAAGTGGACATGGATTCATTATTTGGTGCTTTTTTGCTGTCATACAATCCACACAACAAAGACTTTTTTTTTTTTTTTTTTGCATTTGAGACAGAGTGCCTTGGTTTTCCTTTTGGATCAATGCTTTTCAGATTTTTTTTTTTTTCCTAACTAGGTTTCCTTTATCAGTTTGAGGCTTCCTGTCCCTCCAAAGAGCATCTGTCTGTTCATATCAGACCCAAACAGTGCTTCTTCCCTCTGTCCTTGTAGAGACACGTTTACTTGTTTCTGGCAGCCCACAGAATCCATGGCAGAGATTTTGATAAGCCCTTGCAGTGTGCTGGTGTCTCTGTGTCTTCTCTGTGATGATATCCTGTGGGTGGATGACGCCTCTGTGGCAGCTGGCTGGTGGCCAGGCTATCAAAGCTGGATTGAATGAAAACTTCTCTTCTTCTTCTAAGGTGATTTAAAGCCTTGGGAAACTGGTTTTGAATAGCCTTTATTTTTCTCTGATGCCACAGTTGAGTGCTGGTCTTACTTTTCTGAGCACTTACTGAATCTATGCTGTTTCTGGAGAGGAAGGTGAAGGTGCCTAAGCTATAGCTGCAGCTATGGTGGGTGTGCTTTTCTGCAATTTTATTTGTAACCCCTCATTTGGGCATTTGACATTAAGATACATGCATCAAATGTAAACAGTTCCTTATGGATATTCTTGATTTGATATTGAAGCAACAAATCTGCTTCACAATGCAGACTGAAGAGAAATGATAGTTGTCTGTTTCCTGTGGCTTTAATAAGTACGGATTCCAATAGAGAATAGAGATTCCAATAGAGACTTATTACCATGGTCGTTTTTTGTATGCACAAGCTAAAAAGTAAATGATGAATAAATGGGAAAATGGCTGATTGTTTCATATCTTGTGCACACTTCCCTTGTTAACAAGCACCAAGAGACTAATTGGTTGGGGCCAACAAGGAGAATAATGGCTAACATTAACCAAACTACTGACTGTGGCCCAGAAATAAATTTTTAATTTTGTCACTTCTCAGGGGTAGTAAGAAATGAGATTTTTTTTTTCCAATGCTTGGTTGCCACATAACACACAAATGAACTATATTGATACATTCACTGGGTACACACACGACTTAATCTGAAAGATTCATCTGACAAACAACTTTGCCTATACAAGTATTAATGCCCAATGTTTTCCTTTTTTGCCATTTTGAATTTGGTCCAAAACAGTTTTTTGCACTTCTGACTACAATTTTGGAGCAATACTTTCATCACCAGATTTTATACATCGCACATTTGGACTGAGCCAGAAAAAAAATCTCTTTGTATTTTGATATTCATTGATATCCATTTGATATTAATCACAAAAAGGGCCATACGTTCTGAACTCTAAATGTTAACCACATTTGTTGCACATTTTTGCAAGTACCATATTTAGGTTTGCCACTTTTGGTGACATCTGGCCTGTAGGTGGCACTACAGCAGTATTATTATTTGAAATGGCTGAAACTTCAGGCCAAATTTTTGATCTCACTTGGCCAATGGAGTGTATGGCAGTGGGTGTAATCAACTTTTGCTGAATATCCAATATGTGAGGCTGGCAATCTTGACAACTGCATACTGCTGGTGGAGGTCTGCACACTACTGAGTGCTTTCTAGTTTGTTTGTTTTTTTTTCCTGTTTTATTTCCACAGCACCTAGTACTGTATTTCATCACCAAGCAGTTCTAAGTTTTCATTTTTTTGTCAATGGAAATAAATCAACAAGCAAAGAAACACACTCAAAAGCCTCAGGGCAACAGTGCTGTAATCACAGAATGGCTCCAGTATGAAAACAGACAGTCTTTTGTGTTGTTGTGTCCTTGCCACATTAATTATGCACAACTAGTTAAAATGAATAATGCAGGTGACTAAACTGCTCCACAGAAGTGGTTCAGTTATCATCATGCATAATAAATATGTTATTAAAAAGTGCTTAGAGATTTTAGTCACGCAATGAGGCAGCATAATCAGTTTGCCAGACTTCTGTGTAAGGTCTGTTAACACGGAGCTCTTCTTTGACACAACTTGCTAGTCATCATGAGCCCTGAACGCACCACAACAGCGTCAGAGTTTCAGACTAAGAGAAAAATAGTGGTGATTGTTTCTCATGCGAGGAACTGAAACCATCAAAGCCACACTTGTGGAAAGCATTTGATGCATCAGAGAAATGTGCTGTAAAAAATGAAAAGCAGTCAAATGGTGTTGAACAGTCGAACAAAAGGCGGCAACACTGTACAAAGAAACTGAGTCATCAGTGTGTCTTAAACAGGCCGGAGTGAAAAGAAAGGCACACATTTTGACTTGCGGAGGAATGGTTTATCTAATTAGGCGGAAAATGTCTCTGTCTCTTTTACCCCATAATTAAATGGTCACATAAAACTTTAATCCTCTGTTAGCACTTGTCTCCCAATTCCCTCTTTTCGAGCTATCGTCTGTCCACTTACTTGTACTAGCTATCACTCATTAGCTATAACAAGAAAATTAGAGAGCTTTTTGAATTATTAATAGGCTTTTTAAGGGCCAAAGTTCCCTAACAATATTGGAACACCATGTAAGAGATACTAAGTGCTGCAGAGAGAGATAGAAGTTGTGTGGTTTTTCCTGTGGGATTTCGCTCTTTCATGCTGCATACTGTGCATTACACTCAAGTTCAGTGCAGTGTTTGTATATATTCTTAAATGACAACCATGGGGAATACGTTAAATAGGAAATAAAGACTGACTAATTTGTAACACTGTAAAATGATGCAAATTTGCAAAACCTGTTATTTTGATAGTGAGTCTCTTTTTAAATATCACACACAGCACTATGCATGACAGCACACTTGGTTTGTCGAAGACAAGGTTAATCATGTTAACTGAGAGGTAATGAGGTGGAAGACCTCTATGGAGATGAAACGGCTGGCTGGGATGAAAGAGACACTATAGACCAAATGAGCTTCTGGCCTTTAATAGAATCAATGAGCCATAAGACGGAAGGTGGCAGGTAAGGAGATGGATCAGAAGACACCAGCAAAGGATAGAGATACATTTAATATAAATAAAACTTTAGAAAAATAATTGGTCTCTTAGTGGAAAAATTGAAAAGACGAGTGAAGGACAGGAAAAATACTACATGGGCTCGAAAGGAGAGGGAAAAGGAAGAGGTGGATGTGGAGGTCAGAGAAGACAGATTGATTAAGAGGGGGAAAAGTTTATTTGAAATCTAAACTATTCATGGTTCCCAAACTCACAATGCACAACCAGACTGGAACTAAGTTTACTCTGAACTTGACCTTCAACAAAAGAGTCCAGAAAGATGTTTGATATTTAGTTTATTTTTTTAATTTATTGCTTTAATTTGAGGATTTGCCAGTCATGTTTGTTGGCCAGCATCTTTCCCTCTGTATGTGTTTACTTATCAGTCATAAATCTCAAAGCTTGATCAGAATATTCTTGGGTGAAACGGGTTGTGAGGCCCCTGGCTCAGTCATACTGTAGTGGAGATCTCGCCTGCGGGGAGCTGCTGTGTTAGAGGACGTTCCCCCTGGTGCCACCGCTCTCAAATCACCACTGGAGGAGTGATTCATGAGTTTCTCTCACTCACATTATCACACTGGTCCTGAGCTTAATCCTGAGATGGACACTTTGCCTTTAGACAGAGAGGGAGAAAGAGGGAAAGACAGACAGAGCTGGAGTGGAAGCTGGTTTTTGGCACAGCTGGGTGGACCTTAATGGATAAAGACTGCAGTTGGCAAATTTGCACAACACAAATGCCAAGTAGTGACCTCTGGTTAGTTTTTAGGGCAGACTACAAACCAACAGATTATAGGGAGGGCTCTATCCCATTTTGGACCTCTGGCTTTATGTGTTAGTCACAGGTAGTGCTATCAGTGCCATGAGAGTGGACCTGAAGTTCGAGCCCCCGTTGTCCTCTTAGAAATGCAGTTTTAATTCAAAGTTGTCATAGTCTGGGCAAGCTATATCTGTAGGGAACCTCACTGTTGCCTCGATGTGCCGCTGTTTTTCTCCCAGGCCCCTCAAACTGACGACTGCACGTGTAATTTCAACATCCAAATGCTGTATCCAATTCCAGACATTTTGTTTGAGTTTGGGTTTGGGTTGTGTCGGTGTCAAGAAGAACCCTTTCTGTAACTTCACAATATCAGTGACTTCTTAAGGAAGTGCATAGCTTTAGCTTCTCAGTGGGCAGTTAGGATGTTATAGACTGACTGGAGGTCAAACGACAGACAGCATAGTGAAATTCAACACAAAATAGTTGTTCGGAATCTTTAAAGTCCGCAGCTTTTTGCAACCTGAGGTAATAAGTTGATTTATATTCCCAAATATGAATATATCTTAATAAAACTTTGTATTTATCTTCTCAAATAGGTGTCATTTAACATTGCCAAACTTGTAACCATAACCGCTGATAATTATATTACAAAAGTAGTGCAAAAGAAATTGTGTGAGTGTGTTTGGCCAGAACTGGATACAGTAACTGGCTACCTTTACGCTGGCTGTCTAGTTAGTTTTAGCTGCTAGATAACTACTTGATCCTATTCTCAGTTATTTGAATAGACCCTTTCCACAGCAGCCATTTTGACATGAAATAGCATGGTAAACACAGGTGTTGCTAATGACATTCCCTATATGCCATGTTCATGCCACATGGGAAGGTAGAGGTCGGAAAGATTCACATCTCGTAAGTGGTCACGTCGGCTGGAAAGTGAAGAATATGAACAGGAAAGGAATGTAAGCTATTTTTTACAATTCTTCAAGTCTATAACAATAAGGTAACACTATGAAACTGTTAATTTGACAAAATATGCTCAGTTTTATGGCAGATGGCAGATTGGGTTTGTTGGTTAAAAAGCACACATGATAAAAGTAGCAGTAAATATGGATTTATGTTTATGGTCATCATCAACGTTATATGCCCCCAAGTTTGCTATACAAAAGCTTTCGGAAATACCCTAATTATGATTTGGATATTGTCATGAACGCTATTTCCAAGTCATTAATTCCATGTGAGGTTAACGTGGCATCTAACAGAGCGAGGGCCCTGCGACTGTGCATGTTGGCTCACTGGAAAGGCTCTGCCACACTGTCATGGAAAGAAACCTTAATCAGTGACATTAGTGAAACCTGTGTTTACCCTCCTATTTCATGTCTAAAAGGGTTGCTGTGAAAAACATCAATACTTTGCTGCAGTGGCGAGGTTTGATGGAGATGCAAATGAACCCAAGCTACAGTGCACATGGAGCAGAGCAGAGCATGACTGAGAGTTAAATGTGCTTAACTTAATGATGTGTAATTATTCTGACAGCTGTAGTAGCTCCTTTACAGCGACTTGTTAGCACCTTACTTTTCTAGAGCACATAACACCTTAAAATCTTGTGGTTCAGATGTTGTAATTTATGTTACAAAACCTCAGACTCTCAATGACTTATATTAAACACAGACGTTTTTTCTGCATATGTTGGAAACCCCATGACAAATGCAAGTTTCTACAAACTATTATACACTGTTTTAGCTGTGTTATCACATAACACTATATTTCAGGAGAATACACAGTTAAAGCTATTATTCTGGATATATTGTTATTTTCTATCACTGCAATGTTATATCACCAAAATCCTGCCTTTTAGTAAAGTTAACCTCAAAGAATTTTTTTTTTTTAAATGTACTCACCATAAGCCGTCACAGAACAACTTTAAAAAGTGTTTCTAGGCCTGTACTTATAAAATACTTTTGAAGGACACACAAACCTTTAACCACCCCTCAATCAGTCAGACGATTCAACATCCCACTGGGCCCCCTTAGACACAGCTTCGATCCAATTCCTAAACCACAAATCTGGGCCTCCCCTCCTGCCACTGGGATCGATTGTGTCAACAGGTGTCGAAAATGTGGTCACACATTTACTGAGGGCCTTTTTCAGCTTAAGAGCAAAGGAAATCAGCTCAATAGGCAGTGGGAGGAAGAGGATCCTAGTTTGTCTGATGTCCTGTAGAGGTTTGGTATGTCACCTTCTCTTTGCACTGGAGTTGAAGGTCTGAATTCTTAAAATGTCCTCCGGCATGACTGAGGATAAAAACTTTAAGCTTTCTTCTTGAAGCTCTTACTGAACCAAACCAACTCAACTGGCAAGCGGAGTATAAAATAAATGATTTGACTCAGTACAATGATATCTTCCACCAAATTGATTAATTTGGTGGAATTCATTTCAAGTTACTCTAACATTTCAGGTACACTTAACAACCTCAGATTTGAACACAATCCAAGGCCACCAGACTCATTAACCTGAACACCACTGCACAGTGTTGTGAAAACGTTACTATGGTATTTCCTCAAATAATAGCTGGGGCCTTTATTTATCTCAACTGCAAAGGGTACTAGGCTTTTATCTGAGGCAATACGGTATGTCTGCTCTGTTAGATCTGGTTGAATTATTGAACAAATCCATGCAAACTGGGCCAAGAAAGAAATCAGGTTACACTGAACCATGTAAACATAATCAAAATGTTAAGCTAAATGTTTGCTATTCATAATACTGCTGTCCATAATAAATGTACAGTGTTACAAAAAAGAGGAGGTCTTCATGAAAGCAATTTGGACTTCTCACCATCAGACAAATATCTAGTGAAAGACTTGTCCCAGTAGCCATCGCATTATTACCAGTTACACCCCTACACAAATATCCACTGATGGCAGCGTGCTCTTCAAAATATCAGATGGACTTCCTAGGAGAGCTGGATGTTTAGAGATAATCATACGGTGACGATAATGGTAATTATGTGATAATGATGGTAATTGTGACTTCAAATCTGTTGGCAATTATGACTCCACCGACAATGTGTTGGTGAAGAATACACTGTTTGTGTATCTTCACAGGGCATGTATTGTGTGTTATTTGTACTGTTTACTATTGTTTATTTGATTGGCTCCATTATAATAACCACATTAACAGCCATTTCTTCCTGGGGTCCACAAAAATGTTAACTGTTACCTTCCTGTCTATGATGAGAATTAAATCCCCCCCCTTAAGGAGAGCAAAGTTTATCAATCAAACAACACTACATTCTTGGAAGAAGACAAATCTTGCTTGGAGTGGGGATTAAGCTTAATATCCATATAACTTAATTTTCATATTGCCCATTTTCTTCGGCTATGAGCTTGCTCAATGCTCAGTGTTCCATTTAATAGCAATGAGGTTGTGGTTAATAGCCACAGCAGAGGTGGGCTTAGTCCACTGGACTGTAATGCACAAGTGATGATTCTTCCTGGGCGACTTGAATCCTGCTGACTTAACAGCTCTGAGGCTGTTGTGCCTTTAGGTAGATAACACTCTCCGTTTTACCACTCTACTTGAAAGTTCAAATCTGGAGCTCATCAATTTACTGTGTTAATGGAAAAATCACAACTTTCAGATCCTGTTTTAACAGGGAATGGAGTTTTTTTTTTTCTTTTTTTTTTTTGGCCTGGAGAAACAAAAGACCACTGGCTTTAAAATACATAGAAACCACTTTTTTTTTCCTTTTTTTTTGCTGTGTCACCTTGCCAGCCCTTGAATCAAGAAGTCAGTTATTTTGACAGTGAAAAGCTCTTTAAACTAATCAAATGAACATAATCAAAATCATAAAACAGGCAATCTACTCATTCAAGGCTAAGGTGGAATCTGAGAAAAAAAGAAATACCAGCTGTATTCATTAATAATGAGTTGATGAGGCCATGTGCACTCCGTTTAATAGGTACATCGTTAGCTAACATTTTTACATTATTCAAACAGCAGCAAAATGAGAGCCATCAGTATTTGAAAGCCTGATGTTTTTTACAAGAAGGGGACTACATTTTGGTTTCTGGTGAATAAAATAATTTTCTTGATTTGGACTCGGGGCTAACCTTCATATTCTGGGAGGGACTGATGGTCGCCTCTGCATAGAGACTTCAAACAAGTTCATGCATAATACATTTCACAATCACTTAGTTGAAAATTAAGTTAGGCTCCATGAATGCATTATAATTCCTGTACATACAAAGTGACGGCTTACTGGTATTCATTTAAAGAAGAGGGCCAATTTGAAACACTCAGCATAATCTATCATTTACTGTTTGCATGCCATGCACACACACACACACATACACTCACACTTTCTATCTTACTTTTCCTCTAATTATTGCTGTTCATCCCAATTCTGATTAATGTATTTTCAAATCTTAACACAATTTCTCACCTAACAATCAAGAACTCATTAATTTACATTTTTCTTGCAATTAACAATTATGTATTGCCCTGTTTCTCTGCTTCCCAAGTATTTTTCATCACTCTCTGACTCCGTCCTCTCCTCTCTCCTGTCATCCTTTTCTCTTTACTGCTCTCTGCTCCTTCCTCAAGCTCCACTTCTTTCCTCACTCTTCTGCATGACCAGTTCCATGTCAGCCCTTAATTGTGTTTTGATGTTCCTCCAGACCTGCAATTGAGCTCCATTCTCGCCAGCCAAAACAGAATAGACGTTTGTCAGTTGCACACAAGATTCCCCTCTTTCTCTTCCACATTTTCTTTCGCTCCCCTTTCCCTCAACCCTTTCCCCTTCCCATTTTCCTTTTCCTTTTTTACAACACCAACCCCTTTTCTCTCTCTCTCTTCCTCTCTTTCCACTTTCTCTCTCTCTCTTCCTCTCTCTCCACTTTCTCTCTCTCTCTCTCTCTTTCTCTCTCCCTCTCTCTTTCCTTCTTTCTCTTTCTTCCCTTTCTTCCCACTTACTGACATTTCTCTTTTCCACTCTCCTCTCTCTCCTAGAAGACTTCGGAGAGTGTGCAACGGAGCAGTAACATCAATGTAGGATGAGGCTGCAGACCTTCCTTCCCCTCTGGGGTCCATGTCACATGTAATTACGGTTATTTATAAGACAAACACACACGCACACGCGCGCGAGCACACACACACACACACACACACACACACACACACACACACAGAGTTAAGAATTGTTTCAGCATTATAGCCCAAACTGAAGCTCCAGCCAAATGTATAACAGAGACATCACCTAATGTTTGTTAAATGATGCAGCTCACAAAGAACCATTTAGAAACTTGCAGAATCGCTGTTGTTTTGAGCTGCTAGTGCTACTTGTCTTCAGCTTTGGAGTGGTACATTTACATTACCACCCAAGACATCTGATGGCTTTGATCATAGCTCTAAGAACCCCGTTACCCA
>OMLB01022859.1:0-21776 GCA_900302555.1 Myripristis jacobus
ATTAACATCATTTTTTTCGCTTCATATTTAATGAGTGTTCCTAATGTAATGGGCACTACCGGGTAAAGATGAAATTGACATGATGATATGTTTTCAATGTCCTGTTCACACTTTGTAACGCATTGGTTATAAATAACAAAAATCTGTACTTAGAGATAATATAAAGCCATTAAAACACCAAAAATTTATATTTCTTTCCAATTTCAGATCAATCAGTGAGATTTTATGGTGATTTGCATATTGTTCCATTGTCACGTAATAGGAATACTGTTATGTTTTATTTAAAGGGCTATTTAGGTCATCAACAAAGAAACATAAAGTACCTGACACATAAACTTTGATAACAATTTTAGTTCTAATAATTTTGTGGAAGTTTAAACTGCAGGGGTCAAATTGACCCCAAACATAAGATGTTCAAAAATGTGAACATAACAGGAGGGTTAATCATAAATTATAGCTTCAAGCTTGTTGTGAGGAAAATTTTGGGTCTCACCTAGTTGCCAAACCACATCGTCCAGAGGAATTCCTGTGTGCGTCGCCACCCCAGTGCACACACTGGAGAAACACGTGTTTCCATGACGACTGTCAAGTCACGACTCACTATGCTCTTTTGTCTCTCTGCCAGCTGACATATTGTATGAAGCCCACCAGCTGGATGCACACACACACACACACACCACTGAGCATCAAAACGCACACACTCAAATTTGAAATACCCAAATTAAACATCTGGTTTGCAATCCTCGCTGCACACTGATGACATTTTGTCTTGTAAAACAGAAGAGCAACAACAAGGTGTACATGCCCTGTTGCAGTCCAGTGCTACAATACGACATTACAACCTGGGATGAACAGGAGTGGAGTTTCAGCCTCAGAAACAAAGGAGGAGTGATTTTGTTTACTTGTTTGACCAAGACCATGCAGCCACCATGAAATTGCTTCTCTCTCTCTCTCTCTCTCTCTCTCTCTCTCTCTCCCTCCCTTCACACTCTAGGTGGAGCCACAACACCACTGAATATACTGACTGCTAAGAAAAGGGATGTCAGTCACTTGCAAAATGAATGCACAAAAATAAATTCTTAATACAGAGTTAGGAAAAAATCAAAAAGGTGATCACATACAAATTTACCAGCTATGTGGGTCTATATAGATAAATACTGTTTCGGCCACAGCTCACTGCAGTACTTCCAGATCCAACTTGAAATACACCTGTCTAAGTAACCTAGCTCCACACTATCAAGAGTTACTCGATCTACAAACAGGAGTGCAGAATACATTAACCAACAAGCCGAATGCAAACAGAGCAGTGAGTATAACTAACCATCAAAGAGCCAATTTAAACCAAACAAACTCAACAAAGGGTCAGTCACAGCTCTAGTGGCCAGCAGGCACTGATCAGGTCTTGCACAGCAGCGCTGGCTGCTCAGTGGACCGCTCATCAGCGAATGAAGGTTATTTGAGTCCAAGGGGTTCTCACTTACAGTTCGGTCCATAAGTATTTGATTTGACACAGTATTTATAATTTTGCTCTTGCACACCACCACAGTGGATTTGAAATGGAGGACACAAAGACGTGATTGAAGTGCAGCCTTTCAGCTTTAATGTACGGGGTTGAACAATAAACTGGCATTAACTGTTTTAGCCAGTTTTATACATTGTCACCCCATTTTTCAGAGGCTCAAAAGTCACTGGACAAACTACACAGAACATATATAACTATAATTATAAGGATTATATTCAATATTTGGAGAAAATCCCTGGCAGTCTATAACTGCCTGACGTCAGGAACCCAGTGACAACATCACCAAAGTCAGAGTTTCCTCTGTGAATAAAACTGGCTGTAGTTCCTCAACAGGTAATACCACAGTTTCATTGCCCTTTGCTCACCACTAGGTGGTGGTATGTCCCAGTGTGAACGTGACACCTGTTGCTCTTTAATGGCTACTGTCAGTGTTGAGTGTTCACTGATTGGACTTTACAAACTGTTTAACCTGACCCAAAAGGAAACTCAAATAAAAAGCTATATAAAAAATAATTTCTCTCTGTTTGACCCTTAAGCATCACTAAATGAAATTACAAAGACACAATGATTTAGACAAGATGTACAATGTCCTGTACAGCAGAGGAATGAAAAACACACATAGGAGTATTTCAGCAGCGGTCTGTGTGCAGCCTGCATAGTCTTGGTTTCCATGGTAATATTCCAAATATCCTTACAAGGTAAGACAACAAGATACTTACAAGGTCACTGAGCAGGACATGATGAAATGAAGACGCTCATTAATACCTTGAATAAGACTTTGACTTGGCTGTGAGCCATTCTGTCAAATACTGAGTGTGTGACGACACACACTGTATTCAGTAAGTATTCTGTCGAGTGTGCACAGTTGTTAAGTGAACTGACTTTCCTGTCTTTTAGTACAAAGTACTGTAATGCAATGCAAATGAAGTTGACATATTGCAAGCCTCACATTACATTTTCCCCTTAGGTAGCTTCAAAGTTAGAATTTTATTTGATTGTCTTCTATACTGCATGACAGTTTCACATACATAATCTGTATGTGCTGGTTTGCAGCGCTCCACTGAAGCTATATCACATTTACACTGAGTGAAATATTCAACCCCAATATGCTATATTATATCAAACAGAAAATATCTACATGTCTTATGTTACAGTTCCCTGAAATTCAGCAGGACATCTCCACTAGAGTGATTAATTGATTGATTGTTTGACTGATTGTTTTTTAAGCAAGACAAATACATCACATCTATATATAGATGTTACATGACATCACAGGCGTGCATCCAATTCTACAGTGGGACACAAACATTGGGGCATACATGTAAAGGATGAGTTGATATGGCAATCGACTGTAGAAGAGGACAGAGCCAGTTCCCCTTCTTGATACCCCTTGAGAATAAGAGAAGAAAAGAAGAAAAGGGAGAAAAACAAAACAAACAAAACAAAACAATCTCCACTAGAATTTAAAATAAAGCTCTGTGGGTTTGAATGCAGCTCAGCCAGCCTACAATGACAAACCCATCCATGGGGCCAGCAGAGCTGCAGAGTTAACCTCCAGCAAGCATTTGATAGAACGTTATCAATTCAAAAGAAAGAACAAAACTTTCACAATATGACGTTATGGCTTGGTAAAAGGGGAAAAACACTTAGTATCTGTTTTGAACTAATAACAGATATTTTGTTCCCAGTGTTACTGAACTACATCACCTCAGCTTCCATTTTTGGACATGGCTTTTCAGCACCAGACCATCACATCACATCAGCATTTACACTGACTCATTCAGCCCTTAACCCTAACCCAGTCTGCGATACAGAGAGTCTGAAACATGTTGAAACCTATTCAGCAGTGCCTCTTAATCTCTGCACACACTGAGTTGGAGGATGCTGCTGGAGCATATCAACCGAAAAACCCACTGAGGTAGAAAGACTGTCAACCCTTGACTACGAGAAACCCACTACAATCTCAGTGTGAGTGTAAATAACCCCCCTCACCCCGTCTCACTCTCCATCATCCCTCTGACATATGGAGGGTTTGACCTTATGAGTCAGGCCACACACCTCGGATCCAAGTCAAACATGTTTAGATTCTGGCTTGATGGGTTAGGCTGGTGCCCAAACAGCTCCCACACCGACAGAATCACAACAACCAACTACAATTTGCACACAATATTAATCCGTAACAATCTCTGATACTGTAATTAAGCCTTTCCTGTGTTATTCCAAAACGAATTTAGATGAGATCGACCAGGAGAGCAAATAGTTTACATCAGGGACTAATTGTTACCCAGATGCAATTAATTAAGGCCAGAAAATGGCTCCCTGTGTGTGTGTGTGTGTGTTTTCTGTGTCTCATGGTATAGAAAATGTTAATGAGCTATTTCTCCATCCGTCTGGAAAGCCAATCTCATGGGTGATGAGAGAGGAGAGCGAGCGAGAGAGCGCGAGACAGAACAACATTAGGTGAAGCTGATTGACTTGTTTGTTCACAAGTTGCATTCCTTCACTTGCATGAAGAATAAGCTGTGAACAACAGATTGTGAGGGGAAAAAATATCAAAGTGTGAAAATGAAAGGGAGAAGTGCTGGGACTATTGCATGCAGAAAGCCTCTAGTTGGCTTGTTTTTGTTTTGTTTTGTGACACAGGCTTTTTTCACCTTATCTACCCATTTCTGTTTCTCTCCTTAAGTTTCCTTCCACCTCTCTGAAGATGTCAATGAGCCTCTGTAATTGCCTCTCTCTATCTAGATAAAGCACTGGAATAATAGTGTGCAAAATCACTTTAAAACATTGAGAAGGTTCTGGTAAAAGCTAAGTTTATTTATTTTATTGTCTCATAAGTGGGAGTCAGTAAAATACAGTTTTGTCAAAAACAGACTGTATATAAAGTTTTACATCTGGGACTAACTGCATTTGCATGATGTTCATTTCACCACTCTGGGAAATTATACTTTTTAAATATTGCCCTCTCTTGAAAGACTCAATCCAGAGGGATGATGCTGGATTTAGATTCCCCACTGATTTGGATTTCTTCATTGTGAATGATCTTCAGCCTGTTGACAAGTTGCAGAGCTTCTCTTTCTTGGAGTTTGTTGAGGATCTCTAAGTACTTCCTCTTAATCTTCCTTCCATCATCTGTCTCATATTCCAGTGAGGATGCTTTAGCATGTGGCACACATCCACGATCACATGTATTTTATGTGTGGTGTTCTCAGGATGCGAGAAGTAGGGCTTCATGCTGTTATTTTGGTCATCGCCAAGTTCCCTTATGATGGCCAAGCTGCTTGTAGGTGCTTCACACGTAAGTGGGACAACTATCACACCAACCTCATCAATCCTGCTGAGGCTCTCCCTTATGATGTTGCCCTCCCCTGATCCATTCATACCTGTGATGAGGATAGTATGCCATCGGAATTTTCCATGACTCATTGACAGTCACAACCATGAGGCCGGGGTGGCGAGTGTGTTGTCAGGTTCACCAGTGCCTGTGTCCACATAGCCATGGAACTGGTCCACTGCAGATTCACTCACGTTGTGAATGTAAATTTAATCCATCACTGGAGCCCAGACCGTTTCCCTTCCCTCTGTTTGCCTCTACTTGACTTTTTGGTGCTGTGACTGATGCCATAGTAAGTCCACGATTGGCTGAGACGCTGATGTACCAAGCACAAATGGTGTGACTGTGTGGCAGAGCTTCGTGAAATCTGTAAAGCTCATACTGCAGTGTGGTGGCAAACTGCATCAGAGTACTTAGCTTTCTTTTTCCCTTGCCTTTTCTATGAGATGAGATGTGCTATGGCATTTCATCAAATGACTCAAACAAAGAGAGACACTGACTTGACATCAACAGCTTCTTGATTTCTTTGACGTCCTTTAAGGCGCAGACTTCTTTCTTTAAATGTCTGGACTTTTGGCATCGCTTGCTCAGTTTTTTCTTGTGCTTGTCCAAGATGTTCTCCTCGGTGGCCTTTGTTTTTATTTTTTATTTTTTATTTTTTCCATTTTTTCATTTGAGAGATGTTGGAGACTCCAGATTGTAGCACTGATCCCCTTGAATGCTGCCAAGTTTTTCCCATGTAGCTGTTGATCCTCACTGATATCCACCGTTGAAGCAGTGTCAACCTGGCAGATGTCATTGCAAAATGGGACGTTGCCATTGGCATTTTCAGTAAAGATGGCATTGCCGTAATTGGCAGCAGATGCAAGCTGAGGTGGCATTTGTCAACTGGTGACTCATCTTCATTGTCCTCTGACATATTGCAAGATAAAAGTGACCAACTTACCTCTGTGTCTTGATTTCGCAAAATCTTCTGTCTTACCCCTGTCACCAGATGACCTGAAAATGAGAAAATGTCTGGAACTGCTGTTCTCTTCAGCAAGCATTTATTTATTTATTTATTTAGCGGTGTCCTACTCTAGATAGTGTTAAAACCTGTTCTCAGTCCTATGTATGTTAAGAAATGATATGGAGTGTGTAGTGGAAAGTTCACTGTGCTCTCTTTACCATTGACTTGGAACCCTTATAACCTTTTGAACTCATTGCTTTCCTCGAGCAGAGATGCTATCTCTAAGTTTCAGTTCCTGTCTCACTCTTGTATGTCTTTGCATCATGACCCTTGTTTGACCTGTTTTCTATGAATGCACTGAACACTTGGTGTTTGCTGTCAGACTGATCAGACACTGTACTGACCTCCTTTGCAAAGGCTTATAATAAAACTTGCAATGGCAATCTCAGTCTTAAGAACTTTCCATTTTCAGATTTTCCACCACAGTATGTAACTCCTTCGATTTATTTACTTATGTGGTGTTGACAGCTAAGATGACGAAAAAGAACTGTCCATCATTTTTTTTATTTATTTATTTTTTTTAAATCTTTGTCATGTCAGGCTAAAACTGGTATCATGTAAGCAACACAGGTACAACTAATAAAACTGATAATAGCTGTGTTTGATTTACAGCAGGTGTGCGAATGATCAAACATTGAGAATAGAAAATATTGGGGGCACCAAGGGGCCCCCAAATCAAATGCTGCTTAGGGCCCCTTGAAGGCTTGGGCCAGCTCTGACGGTGCAGGTTTCCAGTCCTTCCCTCTCATGTTTGCCACCCACTGGCTCAGTCTTGCTGGTCACCTAAAGGAAGACTGTGCAAAAAAATATGCAGTCATTATCACCAGCATTTTGATCAGCTGCCTTAACAATGGACAATGCAATATTAATGTTTCACATTATTTTTCTCTCACAGGATGTAGGCTACGTGTAGTAAATGTAATATTGTAGAACCATAATTCATTAATAATTCAGACTGCTTTGTAACATGGGGATTTAAAATAAACACACTCGGTCAATACCAAAGACGGCTAGAAGCTGAAATCCATGGTGTCGACCCATTGTGGTAATTAACACATGAATTTACAGTTTTAATTGATGCTAGATGTTAATCCATGAAGGCAGATTTAATTAATCGCAGTTCCTATATGGAGAGACTGTTTACTAATTGCCAATGCAGCAAACATGAATGCATGGCTTAGTTCTTTATGAATCATTCATTAAATGGTCTGTGCATGAGTTAAGCTCTAATGTGTGCATATTAGTACACCAGTGTTACCCTCTACATGCTCATATGGTTGAAGTCCAGGCAGAGCACTTTAGAGCAGCGCCCCATACAGGCGTTCTCTGGGTGAGAACCAAGAACCGACCATGCAGCGTCAGCACGGAGAACAAAAGAACAAAAACTCATGGTGACAAGTACAGAAATTGGGTCTTGAGTGAGGATTTTACTGGGATGGGGCTGCCCTCCCACTGGTGCAGAGTCCATAATGGACTTAAGTTAAGACATCATTGCCGGTGCAGCCTTGATATTATGCAGAAGCAGGGCCATAAGCCAGGGCAGTGTGTCCATGCTGTGAGGGAAGATGTCAGGAGTGGCTAAACGAATTAAGGATAAAAACCTGAAAGCCATATTGATGCACTGTATCAACCACAGCCTCAACTTGATAATGCAAGAGGTTGCAACCAATTGTTCAGTGTTGAGGTGGGCCCTATCTGTTGTGCAAGACATCGATGACCGGATCTCCTCCTCACCAAAAAGGCTGGACATCTTTGAAAAAATGCATGTATCTCTCTCTGCCAGTTTTTCAGGAGGCCACCTGAAGCCTCTCTGCTGACTCACTGGACCTGCAGAACTTCAGCACTGAGTTCCCTGATGAACAACTGAGGCTGTGTATCACACACTGGACGAAATAGTCAGTGTAGGAGGAAATACTGAGGCAGCGAGGAAATTCCCTGGGGGTGAAGGCACTGAGGATGCAGTTTGAACTTCATCTGGGCTTATTCGTCTGCTCTAGTGCTGCAGAACAAGTTGCACAAGTCCTTCAGACAGAACATACCCACAGAGACTGTGCAGTCCTTGAGCATGCTCAAGAACTCGTCAGACGTGTCCACAGGATATATGAAGAGGCACAGAACAATGCAGTGATTCAAGCTGCTGTCATGCCTCCAGTGTGTTGACCACCACGTTGCCTAGATGATGATGCTGAGCAACATGAATGACGAACCCTAGAGGAACTGTGCAGAAGCCAGTTCTTTGATGTTAGGAAAACATACAATGTATTGATTTAATGTGGCAATTGTCTGAACAGGTGGGATGATGGTCTGATTGCAAATCCTGGCGACATTGCCGTCCAGTGGACAGCAGACGTGGACATGACAACGACTCCTCACACAGCTGCAAATGGCCCCGAGCCTCTTGATGGCCCACAACTCGGCTCAACTCAACAGACATCACAAAAGTCACCAAAATCACCACCCTACTTTATATTCTGGCAGCAGTGAGAGATGTTGCAGAATTTTTTAGTGAGGTTGATGGGCTGCTGCGTCTCTACCTCACTGTGCTGATGTCCAGTGCCATAGCTGTGCAGAGTTTCTCAAGTCTCCGTTGTTTGAAGACCTGCATCCAATCTACAGTGACAGAGTGACTGACTGAAGACCTAGGCATGAACCAAGTGTTAAATAGCTTTTGCTTGGGGAGTGATAGGCACACTCAGTACTTTTGAAAAATTTTATTTATTTATTTATTTATTTATTTAACAGGGACAGTGCATAACTCTCAGCCATACCAGAATTAGCTACTAGCTAATTTTCATTTGTAGTCCCTGAGCAGGAACAGAAAACACGAAGTGTTGTGACAGAAATCTAACAATAGATAAAATAATCCTAGGCAACTAAACCTCATAAGTTCTTCTTAGTGCAGTTCTCAGCAGGATGTGTTGACAAGACATGCAGCCAAGTATGGAATAATTATTAGATGTGCTCTGCTTGCAGAATACTTAAATATGAAGCTTGGTCGTGTTTCTTTATTATAAAATGTCAGATAGGTAAGGTAAATACAACAACTAATATTTAAAAAGTCACACATCAACATACTGCATTTCTAAAAACATAAGTAACAGTTTTCATTACTAATCAAATTAAACCTGCCTATTAAACTGAACAGTCAAATCATCTGTCTTTAGCCGATACAGTGTATGCTTCAGCCAGGTCAGAGCATGCATGCGTTGTGTTAGTAACTGTTAGTTGGCAAAGCAACACACTTCTGCTTTTCTCATGTACAGTCATTATATTTGAATAGATAAATAGTCATTGAAAGCCTCCGCCCCTTCTCCCGTCACCGCCTTGGAGGACGAGCTGTGCCAAATGTCCTGAAGCTCGATGCTGAGATCAAGCAGGACTTGCTTGATACCACCGGCGAGGTCTGCCCACAACAAAAAGATGAACAAAGCCCGACGCTTTGGTGACGATGTGATGGCTGCCTGTGTTCTGGCTATTAGTGGGAGCATTGTACATCTTTTGATAAAGTGCTGAGGTCATGGTCATTTTCTGCATGCCAAAGTTCTTTTTACCCCTCCGGGAAATTATACATTTTTCAAAAATATTGCCTTTTATCTGAAAGACCAATTCAGGAAGGTGATGTTGGATTTGTGGTTGCCACCAAAGTTTTGGCTGCAAAAAAAGAGGGCATGATTTTTACACTTTGGGATGTTTGATGTGCACCCTCATTTTATTTATTTATTTTTACAGTCAAAGGTAGCTATCACACTTGTCAGTGGTGTCACATCTCTTCCTCTCCTTCTCCCCTCCTCTCCCATCTTTTCCAGGCCCTTTGCTCTGCCCCAGCCTTTCCACATGATGGACTCATTGTTTTTCCCCACAGTGTATGGAGCCGCGAGGTTGTTTTAGGGTCAGGCAAAAGTTAAGGCGTCTGCCTATTTTTGTGTAAATATTTTTTTCTATGCTGCCTCTGATTTACTGTAGCATTACCCACTATTAGAACATTTACATATACAGTCTATGATCCAAGAACAACACACTTAATTTCACATAAATATCAGCATATAAAATTGCAATATACAATGTAATTTACTGCTTACACAACAGGGATGTTATTATTAAAAACAACAGATGTCTTCAATGTCTGTTTCCAACTGTTCAGCATGGTGGTGGATGTATAATGGTATGGGCAGCCATCCACTGGGAGTCACACGGTCTGGTGATCGCTCCGCATGATCATATAATGAAGGTGCCAAAGAATATGAAGCCAATTTGCGGGCGCACCCTAGGGTGTAAATACTGTTTCTTCATGGTTTTGCCATATTGTAAGATAACATTGCCCTCTTACATGTTGCTGAGCCAATTCAAGATGGTTTCCTGAACAGCAAGGTGAAGTAAATCTACTTGCCTGGTCTCCTCAGTCAGCAGGTTAGATGTTACTGAAGCTTTATGGGGAGCAGATTTCCGCTTCCTCCAGGTTCTGCCTTTGATTCTTTGTCAGGGAAAGTGTACATGAATTAGTATTTGACTATTTACTTTTCTGACACTTGGAATAGTTAATTTAAAAGAACTGGATATTTGTAATAAAATATATATTCCAGACATGCATCAAAACATACATAGTTTGCTTTATTTCTTTCTTTAACCTATTTATTTCCCCAGCGCCTCTCTGGCTCTTTCCATCAAGTTATCAATAAGAGTGGCACTTGTACTTGAAGTCACATCTCTGTCTTCCTTGTTGAATTATGTATATTTGAGTGTCCAGGGGCCAGATGCATAAAACTGTGTGTACGCACAAAGCCAGAAATATGCACACACATTCTTTCAATATATTTCCATATAAATACCTGTTGCTACTCATTTGTGTGTTTTTTTAGATATGGCAACTAAAAGGACAAAACACACTTTCACAGAATGTGAAATTGAAATGCCGGTTGGAAAGGTTGAGAGGAGGAAAGGTTTTGTTTGGCCGTCTCAACACCAGTACCACCAACAAAATTAAGTGTGTGGGGTGGCAAAAAGTCACTGAAGTACTCAGATGAGTTCTGAGGTCCGGACCCTAAATGAAATTTTTAAAAAAAAGGTGTGACTTCAAGCATGAGTTGAAGAAGCGCATCAGTGCACACATCTCAAGTGTGTGTGTGAGCTACAGAGAGAAGAGGGGACCCCACCTCTCTCCACAATAGATGAGCAGATGGCCTCAGTTCTAGGCCAAAGGGCAACTTGGGGCATTGTGGGTCACCAGGAGGGAGAGACAGACACACACATGGAAATTGGTGTGTAGTTTAAATTTTATTAAACTTGTTTTTACTTTCATTAACTGAGCAGTTTGTTGAATTTCTTCCAAAGATTCAGGTGACTCGGAGGGGCATGGTGCCACTTCTGGGACACGGGTGAGTCATGGCGGGTCAAGATCGTGCACACCTTCACTGGTCGGTGCAGCAGTCTCCGTCCCGTCACATCCTGGGACAGCCACCTTCCTTTAAGGGACCAAATACAGCGCTCAACAACAGAGCGAGCGCGGCTGTGCAATGTGTTATATCTTGTCTCCTGTGCGTTCTGGGGGTTCAGAGAGGGGGTGAGGAGCCAAATTACTATCGGCCTTGGTATCGAAGGCATAACGGCATGTGTTTACTTTAAAGTTCAGGTTTACAGGGACTCTCACCAAGAAGCCATCCATCACATACGGCTCCAGCTTGAGGCCTCCTCCCCACACTGCTGTGAGACGGTATGAATGAGTCATGGGTTGAGCCAGGCCATTTGGCAAGACATGGGTCAACACCATTTGTGCATCACAGATTATCTGGGCACTGACAGAATGAAAATGTTTCCAATTAAACAAATTCATCCTCCCTTGGTGCCCTTATTGCAACATGTGTGCAGGCAGTTGCTCTGATTACATTTGGGAAACCAGACATCTCTGCAAATTGCATTTTGATGTTGGTGTGTTCACCCGCTGTTTAGGGGAACTTGACATATCTAGTGCTCAGATTTATAATGCCATCTGTGGGCATGGCACGGCTTAAGGTGGACTGGGATATTCCAGACCTGTGGGCAAGCTCCTTCTCAAAGGTCCCTGTTGTGGGAAACCCAGGGTTATTAGGAGAGTGACAGGGATTGAGTTGTTTCTCTGCGTCTGTCGTCCTAACAGCGGGCCCAGTTCAGCACGCAGCTCCAAGACGACAGCTCTTGGAAACCTGAAGCGGTGCATAAGCGACTCATCATCCTGGGCCAGAAAATCAGCACGGTCTCTTAAAAAACCCATTCTCCTCTTATTCTTGCATCGACGGCAAAGCTGCCATTGTTGCACGTCATTACACACAGCCATTATGCCTGGCTCAGCCTATTTATAGCGCTCATCATAATGACTATTAATTGATCACATGTGTGTCTATATCAATCTTCCCATCAATCCATCTGTATTATGTGTGGCACAGTGCAATAGACATTCTCACTCATAAATATAATAATTTAAAAAATGGATAAACAGGCTTGTACAAAATCATACACACACACAATGACGGTGAGGGAGGGGACATTGTTTGTTATTCAATATTCAAATTGTTGACACATACCTGAGTTAGACAGAAGTCTTCATTGGAAGTCCATTTGCCAGATGTTGTTAGGCATCCTAGAACAACAATATAATGCACTGTGCAATATTTTAAAAAGTACTACATTGTGGTGAAAAGCATTTACAATACAGTTAGACAGCAGGAGTGGACTAAATCCAGTAGAATAATGCTTGAGCAACAAAGTTATGGGTTAGTAAAATGATATTACAACACCCTCTAAAGTAGGGCAAAGAGTCCAGGTGTTGGTACTGTAGCAATTTTTTTAAATGTATTGAAAAAATAGATAAATAAAATTTAATTTTATTTATTTATAAAATTTAATTTTATTTATCTAATTTAATTTTTTTTCAAATTAAATTAACGGTTAAAATGAGTAATCTAAGTTGCACCATATACTTGGAAAATGACTACTGTACACCATTGTTTTTGATATTATTATTTAATAAAATAATACTCTGCACTGCCATGTAAATTGACATTTACACACTCTTCGTGTGAAAGTAATACAAAAATTGTGCTGTCTTTGTAGATGTACACTGCAGATTTTTTTTTTTTTAAATTCTGCCTAAAAAATGATTTTTAAAAATGATTTGAATTCTGATTTTATGGAAAGCATTGCATTCGATGGGAAATAGAGCACTTTTAAATGTCAGTTTTTAAGCTTATGGAGCGTTCAATCTCTGTATTAAAGAATAAATAAATTAGACATATCTACTGCATGATGTCTCCACATGCACATTTCTCCAAACTTTATCTCAGGTTCAGTCTGTTGCTTGTTTCTGTTATTTTGTCCACTCTAGAAAAATTTGCCTTGGAGCCAGAGCTTATCTTTCTTTGCCTCTGGTTCAACCCGCCTCCTGCTCTTCATATTAGTCATTTTGACGTTATTCATTTTAAATTTATCTTCTCCTCATTGTTCAGATAGATAGTTAAATTAGTTTTTACTCTGCTTTTTTTTTTGCCTGGGCAGTGATTTACCGCTCTGAATTAGGGGCAATTACAGCATCTTCCCTCCATTTGTCCATCCATCCCTCCCACTCACCTTTTACTGATGTTACCCTGCCTGCAGCTCTGACTCAAGACGGAAACAAAAAAAAAATGTCTTTGTTCCTCCCTATCACGCAGGAGCAGGGGGGAAATACGCCGGCTCTTCTCAGAGGAGAAGCAGACGTGATGTACTAGCAGACAAGTGCTTCTGTTGTTCAGGCTTTCTTATTTTCCCCCGCACCTCCCCTTTCTCATATTCATTTCTTTTATCACTCACTCGTGCAAAACCAATCATCCCTTCTAACTATTGTTCACAGAAAGGATATTCAAGCCGGAGTTAACTCCTGTTTCAATGCAGTTAGAGGGAGCCGCCTTCACTTTGTTCCTCCTGTTCCAACCTTAATTCTTCACTTTGGTCTTTCACTGTCCGACTTTAAAAAAAAAAAAAAAAGGCTAATTTCTGCCTTTGGTCAAACATGTGAGTCACAGCTACCAGGTACAAAACCCCTAGCAGAGAGGATGGCATGTTAAAGCCACTCAAAGCCTATCTCTCTCTCTCTCTCACCTCCATGAAAACACCTACAAGCTTAGTGTATGAGAACACACACACACACACACACACCATTTACACATGCATGAGAGTTTGAGCTCAGTCAGGAGCCGATGCTTCATGGTGACTTGATCCTCCCTGAGAGCCTTTTCAAATAACATGCTTATCACCGCCCACGCACTCCATCAAGTCCCAGGGAACGGCCAGACTGAACTACCCTGCCTGCGACGTACACATAACACATGCGTCAGTGTATCACTGCCACACGTGTGTCTTGTGCACACACTCAACACCCGCCAGCTAAAAAGTGTTTCTGTCTTAAGTAGAAGACTCCATGAAGCTACGTTTCTCTGTGAATTGTATTGGTATGCGTTGCCAGGATGGAGCTCGCAGAGACAAATCATGAGGACAGCTTCCCGGCTCCTCCATGCCAACAGCGTAGAGGACGTTTAAATAATTGTTGAGGAAAAAAAAAAAAATCAACCCTAAACAGAGCGCTGTGCTCCTTATCTTTGGCCGTACATTTCATATGCATGAGTGCCTCCAATACAAATCAAGAGGATTTATTCTGAAGAAGGGCTGGGTGATATATCAGCATACTGATATTGTGATACAAGACTGGATATTGTCTGGGATTTTGGTGATCATAATATTGTATTTTATTGTACGTGTTCCCTTTCCCTGGTTTTAAAGGCCCCTCCCTGCATCGTCATCATATCTACAGAACTAGTGATTGTTCACAAAAATGTGTAAATATGTCATATCAGCACCAATAGCCATCCCTAAAATATTGTCACAGTATTGATATCAAGGTATTTGGTCCAAGATATATTTGATTTTGTCCATATTGACCAATTCTACTCTGCAGTTTAGCAACAACACGTCATAGCAACGCTAAGGGTTTTGAACATTATAATCAAGGCTTATTTCCTGAGGTTACATTTACGAATTCACATTTCCACATACTCTCGCAGCAGGTAATTATCAAATCCCACAATTACAAGTCGACGCTTGTGTTTTTGTTAAAGTTCATCCTGTGAGTAAACCTCTGAGGTTAAGTGACAGCAGAAGAATTACAGTTGGAGACGGGCTGTGTTCTTAATGCCGCACCATAATTACAACAAACAGCTTTTCATTTTGCCATCTGTCTCCGCTGTGCACTAACGCTGTTTGGATTTGTTGAATCTTTTGGCTTCCCATTTGTTCTTATCAGCCAAGTCACCATCCGATGCATCTTTAGTTGGCAGGTTAACTTCCATGCTGTCTTCACACTGACAAAGACTTCAAATTTGCTAGATAGGCCTCACCATTTACTGCCACCAGAGGCAACAGTTGGTTTTTTGTTTTTTGTTTTTCTGTCTGCTGATGCCACAGATGGAAGTACTGGTTTGGTTAATGTTCATAAATCTATCTGGAACTGTCAAGGGTAATGGGACAACAAGTTACCAGGGCTCTTGTCTTTTACAGCTGCTGCTCGTCACATTTAGAAAATGTCTCATGACACAGAGACCAGGCGAGATTATTAACAGCGCACTGTAAAATGCCCACAGTGCTTGCCAACTTCTCTGAATCCCAGTTAACCTTCCTGGAACTCCAGAGCAGGAAAGAGCGTACGTCATTGCTGGTTAGCAGCTTGGGAAGAATAGTTCAATCAGAAAGTATGCAGGGCTTCACACACAATTCCCTAGCAAACATGTCACAGAAATATGCGTGAAGAGGGTACCACACTGGAATGTTGCATACAATAAAGCTACTGAGCAGGTGAGGACAGTGTGCAGGTGTCTCCAACCCCTCAAAGTACGCATTTATGTTGAAACATCTTTTTTGGAGTGGGATCATGAGCATCAACTCTTTCAATTCACAACAATGCTGATTTATTTTGCACATTATCTTACACATGTTGCACACATTCCATTAGTAAAAAACAGGACAGGTGGGACGAAACATTATGAGGAACTTGATTTGATTTAGCTCTCTGCTGCTAAAAGTAGAAGACTGATTGACGGGTGGATGTCATGATATTATTGGTTGAAACTGATTGGTTCATGCTGACATGGACTCGTCATATTTTGTTTTGCAGAAAGAAAAAATGACTGTATTTTGATGTAAGGAACTGATTTTTGCTTTTTTGTGGCATATGTCTTTAATTAGAATCACAATATGTGCAGGGATAAGATATAAAAAGGTTGAAAAGCTATTTTCCACTTCATCTCGAGTTGAATTAGTTCGCGTCGGTCCTCCAGTGATGTCACTGGAGGAAACTGAATCCTTGTGTCGTTAATTACACCTCAATTAAGTGATGATGAAAAAGTAGCAACAGGGACGGCAGTAGGGATTGCTGTTTTCTCATGTCCATAAATTCACTGAGCTGTGATTAACACGGCACAAGGATTCAGTGCCCTCGGCTGACATCACTGGAGGACATATTCCAACTCATTAACTCTCAATAACTGTCCCGCTGTTTACATTTGTGTGATTATGTGGTAAATAAATCAGTGGGTTTTCAGTGATGTGCCCCTATCACTCCCTCCAGGAAATACACGGCGCTGTGGTTCGTCTGATACCGATTTATTTATCTTAGCTGCACTTGAGTCGTCATCAAATCCACCGTCCAACTGTCCAAATATGACAATGTGCATGATTAGCATGTACTCGCATCACATACAAGTGAAATCCAACCACAAACACACCACATAAACACAAACATGAGTCCTCTTGAGCAATTATAACGTCTTCCAAAAAATAAAAAAAAACAGAAATGCAAAATCGATGCAAAATAAAAATCTTCAACCTTTCAAAGCAAAGTACAAACTTCTGCTGCAATTTGTGTCTTCTTGGAGGAAATGTTAAAACTAAAAGTGTCCCTGCACAACACAGAGCGTAAATAAAGTTCCTGTGCAGCAATTAAATGTGTCCCTGCCACTTGTAAATGCAAAAACTAATCAATATTCATGAAAATAAACTATACAAATAGCATATGTAAACAAAAATACCAACAATAACATAATTAATATTTATGGCAGTTACATTCCCTTTGAAGTTCAACTCATCGGCCTAAGTAAACTGGTAAAATGGTAAATAAAGCCTGTGAAAATTACCCCTATTTCCGTTTTATTCCCATTCATTCCCATAGAACGTTCCCACCTCTGAACCCTCATTTAAATACATTTCTACATTTAAATATGTATTCATTTCATTAAGACAGATCGCCCATCCCTATGGTAAAAATTAAAAGTCCTGGCAAGTCAATTTTGCCACGTCGAACTGTGATACAAACTGAGGTATGTTGTGTGTTTGTACTAAATTCATGTTTGTCTTTTTCTTTGCTTGCTGGTCCGGGTTTTTCAGTGTAATTCATAAAATATCTTGTAGGGGATAGTGGGTGCATGCATAATTACAGATGTTACGGTTTGGTTCTTGTTTGGACCCAAAAGCAGGACACTGAGCCCAGGTGGCTGGGTTAAAGTTGAGGATTTGTTGCAGAGGCTTGGTGTGTGTTTGGCTGTGAACGGGTGAAGTCGAGCCGAGCGGACGGACTGAGGCTCCAGACGCTGAGCAGCAGGCAGGTGTAAGCGGTGAAACGCCGGAATGCTGGAAAGAAATTCATTCATTCAGACCTTGAAAAGACGTTACAAACCTCTTCTGAGCATCTTCTGAGCATCTTGCTTGAAGAGTGAAATCCAAAATGAGTGTTTGACTTGATTTGTTGTCCAGTTTGAGGTCAATTTACACGAGAAACATTTTCCCTCAGTTGGCACCAGATTGTGTGTAGCTGTTACCCCGGACACCTTACCAAGTTAGAGGTCTGACATGCAGAGCAACTAAACTGCGATGCTTTTTGCCCCTCTGAGATCTTTTCCTGTCATCCTTACAGAGGATATTGCTAAGGGTTACCGTGGTAACAAGGCGAGTTAACAAAACCCCTCAGCTATGCTTGCAGAGTTAAGGTGTGGGTGTCTGGAACGCCGAGGGTTGTGTCATCTTTAGAAAAAAAATGTTAGATAAAAAATGACCACTTGAGACAAAAAAAAAAAAAATTATTCAAAGACTTAATTGTGACAGTATATAATCCATGAGTCAATATAGCAAAACACAAAGATCTACAGACTTTTTAAAAGTGAGTTTCAAAACAGTGGAAGCTGTGTGATGTTCCCATTTCCCACTGTGTTGAGGGGCTGTGACGTACAAAAGCATATCAGAATTCTGCTTGTTTCCTGTGAGCCATCTTCCAGCGTGGCCAAGCAAGGCACCACTGAATCAATATATGAAACTGAATTACAAATTACTGATTACCATTTACTGATTTGATGCAAAAACCAAATGTGAGGCACAGACAGAGAGAGAGATTCCCAGAATACACACACAGGTAAACAAACATCGAAATGTTGCCAGGCATAAAAGCTCCCTTTCTCTCTCTCACACACACACACACACACACGCACACACAGACACACACGAATCCCTTTTCAATTAAGCAACTCCCTGCATGATGTGCCCTCTCCATGTTCCCTCCTGCTGATTAATATGGTTGTAATTAGGAAAGAGTAATACTGTGTCGCCCTGCCGGCCTGCACATGCACTATACATCTGACCCCATGATGTAAAGGAGGAAGACAGGAGGGGGGGGAGTAGGAGGGCAGCTGGAGGTGGACAGAGAGAGATGGGATGGGAAGATGAAGAAGGTGAGGGCAAGAGGATAGCGGAGGAAGAGAGGGAGGCACAAGGAGCAAAATGAAAGAAATGCAACATGGGAGGTGGAGGAGACATGGGGGGAGGAGCTGCAGGAGAGGGACGGTGTGTGACAAACACAGTGCACTTTACCCCGCGGTGCCCTCAATTCTTTTTTCAGTATCCCTCACTCTCGGCGATGACTGTTATTACTTATTTTATTTTTCACCGACGTCAACTGAAATGGCTTAAAGTGGCAGAGGAGCAGCCTTTTCCTGTCAAACACTGCAGGAAATATGAGGAGTGAAAGCCTCGCATGGCAGGTTAAAGGGCACCGTTCACACCTGAGTGCAGAGATGAACTGAAACATAAACATGCCTCTGCCGCTCAGAGAGTTCAAAAGAACAAAATATTGTACTTCCTCTCAATTAAGGGCATTTAAAAGGCCCACAGTGAGAGTGAGAGAAGTCATTGTTACTATTCTAAATTCAGCCAAGCTTCAGTGAGGCACACAGTAAACCAGGCAGGTAGCTGCCCGAGGCTGATAAGACATCATTTGCAGAATTATATATGCTCCCAAAACACATTAGTTTGAACTTACCCATCCTCCTCTTACTCTAGCGCTTTAAAACTTTAAGATCCAAGTTGGAAATTCAAATTATGACCCGTGTATTAGAGTGCCTTGACACAACATGAACAGCTCTGAAGAAATGGCCATGCTGCTGTACCAAACTTCATAAAGCTAATGAGCAAAGCAAGAGCACTTTAAGTTAATGAAACAGAAAGCAAAAATAATCATCTTGTGTTGGCGTGTCTTTCCAAAATGTACCGTTTTCACTTCAGCTATAATAATAACCACAAGCACTATGTTCTGTGGCTGGTGGAATAGTTTTCTCTTCTTATCCTGTTACCGCTGTTGCACAACCAGAGCCTGACAACAACTGTTTTTCACAATAAGGCATCATCAAAACCATATTTATTTTAATCCAGAAAATGTTTCAAAAGGGACCTTGAATAAATTTGACATGTGAAAATGAACACACAGGATGTTTCCTGTGTATGGGAAGAACTTTTTCCTTCTGCTCTTGACAAAAAACTTTGGTCAGGCTGTGAATTTCAATGGCCATCATGCTCACGAAGTCCCATGTTAAACAACATGAAGAGCATAAGGCATGTCACATATATATATTTGCCGGCTGGGTGTCTGTGAGTGACACCCCTTTGTTACAGACAGATGATGGGCAATGTCGCCTCTTCCCTGTGCTTGATTTTGCAGTATTTCATTCTGATGAACATACATCAGTGAAATCGCAAGTAGACATTATTCAGCCTCAGCAATTCAAGATAGTGGCGCTGTGGCTCCAACTAAGCTCTCCTAGCGTTAACTATAGGGACTGAGGCTTCTGTGTGTACTGGGTGTTCATTTTATCTTTACTTATTCATCTTTTCAGAAAGCAGTGATGGCTGTGATTCGCCCTAAGGTAATCACTGCCACACTGATATTCAGTATAATAACATGACCTTGGGTGTGATATCACCTTTATACAACAGTTTTACAAATGATTCCATGTATCAGGTTACTGTGACAAGCAAAAACAGATTATGATTCATCAACGTTTGTTTTCTGCCAGCACAAATAGTTCCATCAGGATTCAAACCTCAACTGGACTGAACATTTTGTGACCTCAGGCAGGCTTCCCTGGAGGTTTCCGCCACAGTATCCACACCAAGGTATTTTGTTGCGCAGGAAGATGCCTGTAAGGCAGTGCTCGCTAACCCTCACCTTGCCCACCGCCACAGCCTGGGAGGCAGCGCTGCCCTCCAGCCAGCAGGGATGTTGTTTTCAGACGTGCGTCCATCTTCATGTTGCTGTGGTGCCAAATTTGTTACAGTATGAGCAGTCAGTACTTTTGATATTTATGACAGAACTCTTGTAAAGCAGAGGAATACATAGAGTTAAATGTCACTCGGTTGTACATTATGGATTCACCTATAATTCATAATAAACAGAGACATTTCTGAAGAGAGGACTACCTACTTCTCTCTTAATGCGTCAGAGTTAAAACAAGAGAATCAAACATGAAGAATGTTTCACATGTTTTTAGCGTCTGAAGTTATTGCAAGGCTCCTATTTTTTTATCACAAAGATGTTTACTTTTGGGAATTGCACCCTGCAGGTGAGCACTCAGCTCTAAATGCTCACTAACTGTTTTGTTAAGTAGCAATTAGCAAACGTATTGGGGGAAAAAATGAGATTCAAAATGTCAAGGTATCACGGAAACTGCAGATTGTGTCTAAAAATGTTACAAACTTGGCACTGTGGTTTTTATCTCTCACCTGTTGGTTTTATTGTTTATTGCGAGAAACTTCCTCAGTCTCATGGTGTTTTATCAGTTCAGTTCCTCTGACTCAGCTGTCACCTACATCCAAAGAGCACGCTCCTTTCAAAGCAGTGCTGCTTCCCTTGTGTTTTTGTCTGTGGAAAAAAAAGAAACTCTTTCCTGCACTGTTCTTGTTTCCCTCACAGCCATAACAGCACTATAAGGAGAGTAATTTAATAAATCTGAAGAAAAGCAATAAAACATGGGCACCTCCAGGGAGGTTGATGTGCACAGCCATCTGCAAAATAGTTGTTACTGTTCTCACCCTGGTTTCCTGAGAGCAACTTAACAGAACAATCCTGTTGGTCCATTAGGGGTTTGATTGAAGGAAGGTGACTTTATAGCCACAATATGCTGGTGACATCTTGTGGCAATGTAGACTGGCAATATTGCTTTCCACATTAATGTGTATTGCAAACTGACCCTAAATAAATGACTTGTGGAAAAAAAATATTTGTCAAACGGCTTATCTCCATTTGCTGAGCCATAGCTGTGAAGTGTGTACAGTACAGTGTTACACTGTCTAGGTAAAATGCACAGAGAGGGAGTAACAGCTTCTATTTAAGATTAAGCTTCATTATCATTTTAAAACAGACGCATGTTTGCTGGAATTCCTTTAATCTTGAACCCATGTGATGTTAAAATGTGCAGGATGGGCACCCACCAGGAGGACAGCTGCTGTGTTCAGTGGGTAACAACATGATAGTGTGTGTGTGTGTGTGTGTGTGTGTGTGTGTGTGTGTGTGTGTGTGTGTGTGTGGAGCTGCCCAT
>OMLB01022859.1:21796-37085 GCA_900302555.1 Myripristis jacobus
CTACAGGCAAGACTGCAGCAGCACAGATAAGTGTAACAATCCTGGCCCCTGCCACACACTCTGTCATCTCTTCTGCCAGAGCACAGATTCATGAAACTGGAAGAGTAAATATTTTTCACTTGCTTCACTTGTAAGATTCATGAATTGTATATTCTCCAAAAGCTTTGGGGGGATTTTACAACCCTAGTGTCTTCTGGTTGGCTATAAATGATGAAAAAGAAGCAGCGGTTAGGAGACGTCGTCATGTTACACTGGACTGCAGCACTGTCTTTTGTCGATATGTCAACATGTAATTTACAGTCGATGTATTTATCTGGTCAATATGCAATACACAGTGCAATGTTGTTGTTGTTTTTAATTAAGTTTAATAGCTTAATACATTTTTGATACATTTTTAAATTTTAGTATTTATATTATAGGGTTTTGTTTTGCTATTTTCCTTAAATTATTCCTGTTTAACAAGACAGTAGTATAACACATTCCTTGTAAGCAACATATTTGGTTAATAAGCAAATACTGATTCTGATTCTGCACAGGCTGGCCAAGCACTGGTTATACAGTATATGTGCAACATAATGTAATGGGTGATTTGTTGACCAGCAATGTGATTTGACTGATCAATCTGCCAAACAGTCCAGCAAGAATTATATCTTCCAAAGCTGGAGTTGTGTCCAGGTATCCCACACAACAACTCTGCATGATGTTTTTGGGGTTTTTTTTGGCAGAAAACACTAATAAGAGAATCCATCAGGGTGAATCACTTTACATTCAATCACACTGATATTTATAAAAATGATAAATATGCATATAATCAAATGAGAAAATTAATATATACAAGAAATATCAGTGTTAGGCAGTCACATATGCACATTTTTCATCACTTTATCTGCTAATAACTAACTGTATTCAAAGTAACAATCTGCAGCACTTTCTCATTAAAAATGTCTGTAGTCTTGATGACAGACTGATTCATACAAATGATTCAGCCTAAAGCCAGCTGATGAAAGGCTGTACGTGTGCTGTTCCAAACCCCCTGCTAGTTCATATTCATCATACAGTCTTTGTGTCTGCAGCTACCCAACAAAAAGGAACGCATCACTTAGGCAAGGAAGTGTGTGTGTGTGTGTGTGTGTGTGTGTGTAACTGCAGTGTGAGAAAATAGGAGGCAGTTCTCACAATTGTTTCTGTCCATTCATCTTCATTTAAGTCAAAGGGTTACTTCAGCACCGCAAGCCGCTTTAATAACTTTCGCTCATCCATCCACATTTCACTCCCGTTCTTGTGATCTAACCCTTTTTTTCTGCCTTTAGGGTTATCAGAGTCTTTGCCACTTCTTTGACACGCGTCACCATAATCTATATTATGAAAGCTGATGCCACAATAAATATAAAAATGTTGAACAATGAAACTGAATGATGAAGGACAGGGTATGTTCCTGGCTTGCGCATCATTGTCAGTCCGCCTGCCGCCTCAGTTGTTCTGTATTCCAGCCTTTTAATAGGAACATCAGAGATGCTCTTTGGGCTTACCAGCTGAATGTCACCTTTATCCAATAAAAGGGGATATGGGCATCAACAGCAATATATGTCTGAGTGGGTGAGCAGGAGACAAAGACAGAAAAACGATGGGGAAAGACAGTCCAAGGGTAAAAAGCAGTGTTTGAGAGAAAAACACGTCAGTCTGTCTGCTCATTAAATGGCTAAGCAGTGTTGACAGGCTGATGGTAGCATGGCGAGGTGGCACACACCCTAATGTTGTCAGATGCAAGCTATTCAAAAATGATCATTATCCTCACTGGAACATTAATACACCCAGGACCAGAAACAGACAACAGACAACCATGATGATAAAAGACAACGGCTCAAACACAACAATGTATTGACCAAGAGGAGGAGATGCATAGAAATAGCAAATTACATTTATTCTTTCTATTCTGGCTGTGCTGTTTTTTGTACATTTGATTTATTTTAAGTTAGTAATTCTGCTTTTATCTAGGTATGCAATTTATTTCATATTTGTTGGCTGTCCAATTTGCATTACATCTGGGGCTGGTGAGTGGTAAACTACTAATGTTTGCAAGAGCGTGCGCAGGTTACGGTAGCTAATATTTAATATTCTAAATGATGCTTGACTGCATCTTGTTTAACAGTATAAAAAATCCCATCCATCCATTGATTTTGCCGGTTATTCCTCTAGCTTTTGCTAAATAGTTTAATAACTGATGCCGAAACAGACATCAATGAGGTAAATGTTATTTATGGGAATTTTGAAGCTTAGAATGTCAAAAAGGTTCCTGTGTTGTCAGTTTATCATGGGAAATTCTGCATCTTCATCATCATCTTCATTTTCCACTGCATATCAGGGACCAGTGGTGGCAGCAAGTTGAGACGGTTCTTTCCAGGTCCACATTCACCAGCTCTTCCTGGCGGAGCCAAGGTGCTCCCAGGGCAACAGGGACACATCTGATTTCCAGAGCTTGTACCTGCAATCTCATTCTTTCAGTCACTTCAAAGATTGATTGGTAAATCAAGAGCTTTGCCTTCTGGCTTCACATAACTGCTGTTGCTGCTCCCATCTGCCTGTCAATCTCCCACTCCATTTTCCCCTCACTTGTGGACAAGACCCCGAGATACTTGAAGCCATCCACTTGAGGCAGTAGCTCACTACCAACTCGAAGAGGCAAACCACCGTTTTCTGGCAGAGAACCATGGCCTCACCTTAAAGGTGCTGATCCTCATCCAGACCGTTTCACACTCGACTGCAACCCCCCCATTACACGCTGAAGCTCACACCCTGATGAGGCCTGGAGAACGACATCATCTACAAAGAGCAGGGATGCAATCCTGTGGTCACCAAACTGGATACCCCCCACACCACACCCGTGTCTTGAAATCCTGTCCATGAAGATCACAAACAGAATTGGAGTCAAGGAGCAGCCCTGGCAGAGTCCAACACCCACTGGAAACAAGCTTGACTTAGTGCCAAGAGCTCTCAGTGTGGTTACACAAGGAGTGAATGGCCTGCAGCTGCATTTTTGAAACGCTGAAAATGATGGCACATCAGTGTAAGGCACACTATCAACCAGTCATACTTTAGGTTTGTGTAGCTGCACAGGCTTGATATTAGTGACAGGTCCTTTGAACAACAATGCTGCAAATCCACAGAAGCCCAAGCAAGACAACCTGACGCAGGTAAAAATGCAAATGCCTGTGTTTTAAAAATAACTCATAGCACATTCATAGAGAGGAAAGTTGATAACACAGAGGTAAATTACAACTATGTGGTCTCTTCATAACACAGTGCTTTGCCATGCATGCCTAAAACATCCTTTAACTGTTTCCTCATGCTTTTCTTTGATACACATCATGCTTCCCATGTGATCTTGTTGTCAGTGAAAACTTAGTTTGAACTCTGTCCCTCATCATTTTGCATTGAAGAACAAGGAAAAGCAGGCCTGGTTGAGCCGGCACCTCTGCTTGACACACTCCTACCATCACTGGACACACTAAAAATCATGTATAGCGTTCAGATAATAATAAGTAGCTGTGCTCCAATAGAATGACGTGTCAGTGTTGCAGTTTGTTTATTTTTATTTATATCCAGAGAAAAGTTGCCATCCAGAGGGTCACATGTTGTCTTGCCATTCATGTCTTCTGTCATGTGTGATGATGAGTGGGGTTAAGAGTCAAAAGTTGTTCAAAATTAAACATTGTGTTTAATTTGTGTTAATTTTTAAATAACACATTAAGGGCCTCAAATTTATCACATGCATATATGCGTTAACTTTGACAGCCCTAGTTTTGACATTTTTTGACTTTATTTTTTTTTATTGTTTTTTAAAAAATGTATTTTAACCCTCCAACAGCCAAGCCTAGCCAAAAAATATCGAACATTATTGCCGTAGGCCTGAGCACCCCAAGTCACCTTAAGAACAATGACATTAAGCAATGATTGGCCAGATATTCCAAGTACTGCTGCTTAGGCCTGAGCTGACAGTCTGAGCCCCTTGAGAAGCACATTTCTATGATTGTGAAGGCTTATCCACATGTAAAAAAAACCTTTTTGGATTATGAGTTGCTGCTTACTTTACATTAAACGTAGAATAATTCATCTTGAGCGCACAAAAGAGCTCTTTTAATGATACTGACCCTTACGCTCAGCTAGGATATTTTGGTACTCTTTCCACTCTTGACCAAGAATACGGTAAAGTGGCATAACAGCGAGAGAGCTTGATTAGTTCAAAGAGAAATCAGTGGGTGCAAAAAGGTTGAGTATAAAGAAAGGACAGATTGTGGTGAAAATTAAGGTTTAGAAAAGGCAGGAATTAAAGTGCCAGAAAATGAGCCTTGATCTGTAGAGGTGAAATGAGACAGGGCAAGCACAGAAATGTGAGTGAATAGCGAGTGATTTGTGGAGTGGATGAAGGGACAGAAGGGAGTGGGAGGGTGTCCTCGTGAAGCTCTTGGATGAAAGCAATTAGTATGAGCCCTGATAGATCAGGACAAGTATCAAGGAGCCTGGTCCTCTGCATGTTTATTATAAGAAAGAGACCTTTATTGTGGCAAGTAAAGTGTGTCCTCCAATGTACTGTAAGGGAAATGTATTCAAAATAGATGCATTGCTTCAACAAGGGTTTCAAGACACGTTTCATCGGAAGGAAGGAATAAGAAAAAACTAAATGAAGACACAATGGACTGGTCTTCTAGAAGTTACCAGTGATTTGACATGGGAAGTGTATTCCAGCTCAATTTATTTCTTCAATCTCTGAAAAAAACAGAGCAGCACCAAAGCTTTTTCAATGCGTAGGAGGCATAAACTACCTGCACTGTTTGTTTGTTGTTTGTTTTTTTTTACAGCAAATTTTGATGGCGGAACTATGGAGAAATGATTGTGTTCTAAAATCACATCAGTCAGATCTCAGCTGCCTGACTGCAAATTTGTGGGAAAAAACAAGAAATTAGACATTCTGTGCTTTCTGTGCTTTTTCAGCCTAAAGTGACTGAAAAAGCTGTATGTGTTAGAGTGAATGCAACAGTTTGCCTGTTGCTGCCTGTAACATCAGCTAAATATGTTACACTGTCTTTAAGTTAATTAATCTAACTAATGAAAACATCTCCTATTGACAGCCAGCAGTCAATTCTCAACATGGTCCATTAATTTACAACATTTAGAATATGTCAGAGCCATAAATTTATCTTCAGTTATTCAACACCACTCCAGCCAATCAGAATCAAGTATTTATCCAAGACATGTATGAGTTTTTCCCACATAAGCTAACCTTTGTTATTATGGGATGTTTCCTGAAGCAGGAGGAAGCTGACAGAGTTTTGAGGTAAGGGGCATTAAATAATATTATGATAGAAATTATGAAACAAATGAAGTGCATTTTCTAAAGATAATGTCCTCCTAATGGTCATGGACCTCTATAGCTGGAGCTTCCTTCAGTGAAATCTGTTTGCTGATTCCTCTGATCAGCACGACAGACGAAACAGTCACAGGAGGAATGTCTGTCAAGTCTGACAGAGGAACGAGATAAACTTAAAGGGACAGTTCACCTATTTTGCAAAACGTGATTTTTATTTCACACCCTACTTGTTACATAGGACAGTAGTGGTGCTGCCTTCCCCGCATTGTTACTGAGTGCTGGATCCTGGCTGCTGAATGCTAACCGTTAGCCTCCTGCCACTGAGTTAGACTTCCCCCCGGCTAACTTTCTTAAAAATAACCTCCTTAATCCAATCAAAGGAAGTTTAACATCACATCACAAGTGTTGCAACGTAAAACTAAAATAAACATATCGAGTGCACACGGATGATAGTTTTGCTCAATTATCACAACTCTGTTTTTCTCATCTGGTAACCTCTGCACACCACACCAGACCAGCAGAAGATAAAAGCACTACTGTCCTACATAACAACTAAGGGGGAAGAGAAATAGAGTATCACGTTTTTCAAAATAGATGAACAAGCCCTTTAATTGAAGGAAAACTAATTAAAAATGAAACCTCAGTCTCCCCAGCACTTAGAAATTTAGAGGAAGTGGGCAAAGACAGAGAGAGCAAGTCACAAACTGTCTGATCGCTCTGTCGTAAATTGTCATTTACCAAAAGTCACACTTGCACTTGTGCTCAGCACGTAATATGTGACATTTACTTTGATATGTCATATCATAAACTCTCCCAGCCATGTCTTTCTGTAATCTGATGTAAATACCACGCACATCTTTTTCTGAGCATTCAAGTACAAACAGTCTGTGATTACAGCCTCCATCAGTGCCTCCTCTTCCCTCTGCTTGTTGTATACACACATACACAAAGTCTGATGGTTTCCAGTCTTATCTGTGGCACTGCCTGGCCAGCAGATATTTCATCACAATGACCCAGAGATAGTAGCTGACCATTCAAACAGCAGCACACTTTCTGCCCTTATCTCTCAGCATCTGGAAGTTATCGAGGAGAGATGTAGTCGCTATTTTCCCATCGGAGTCTTCTGCGCAGTTTGACTGGCTCCACGACCCCTCTCTTGAGAGCACAGCACTGGAGCTGCAGCAACTGGTAAAGATCAAGCAATATCACACATTAAAAATAAAAATTCAGACATGCTTTTGGAGGGGTTTTTACAATGGTGTATCAGAGACATTGTAATGAGAAAAAAGAAATACAGATCCTGGAGAGGGCGGATAAGAAAAAGTCCAAGATTAAAGTCCTGAAATCATGAGAAAAAAAAAAAACAACAACTCTGAGATTCATGTGACAAATTTACGAGAAACTCACAAATTTATTGAAATAAACTTGAGAATTCTGAGATTATAAAGTCACAAATTTATTAGATTATAGAACGACATGGCTGGGAGAGTGTATGTCTTCTAATACATTGACTGGGATGACTTAAAATTTTACATACTGCATGAGAAATGTTTATCTATTTTTCATACCAAGATTAAAATAATAGTGGTCAGTAGACTAGAAAAGCACTATAGAAATGCAGTCCATAAGAAAAGGAGAGAGGAAATAACAGGAACGAAGGGGGAAATGACAGAGGGAAGGATGAACAGTAATTAAAATCTGTCAACAAAAGGAAAAGTAAATATCCAAGAAAGCAACAGATAGGTAGAGTGGATGAATAACCTCCACACTGCAAAGTATCACTTCAAGTGGTAATCACTGACATCCTTGTTTGTTTGTTTGTTTGTTATTTTGTCTTCATCTCTAGTGCTAAGCCATAATTGCTGTGGTGTGTCTGCACTGCACTTCCCAGACAACACCCACTAATAATTGGTGTGCCCGGCAATGTGATGGCTTCTCCTCAGACTTTCTGTTGATAAAGTTTGCGTTCCTGCAGGTGGCGCTCTTTTCTTTATCTGTTCAGCCGAGGTGGTTATCACCGCTCATGCTAAACGTACCAAAGAAAGATAAAGGGCAGCAATTTCTGAAGTTTTCCCTAAACCCTTGATGAGGCCGATACGAGTGCTCTCAGGGCTACAAAGCAGCGCTGGCACAATATCAGACAGATCCGAGGACCAGAGGGGGGAAGATGAGCTGTCATCATCCCAAGAAGAGCTGCTCGAGAACAAAGAGGAGACAAGCATGCTTAGAGAAAAATGCACACACTAACACACAGACTGGTGTATTGACACACACACACACACACACACACACACACACGTGCACAGAAAGCGTAGCATACAGAGACTCAAACTGAAAGGAAAAACTTCAAAGTCATAAACACAACCAAAAGTAGTCGCAACCAAAAGCTGTTTTTGCTTTTGTTCACACTGCAGATGCTGATTGGCTCTGTGGTTGTGATGCGGTGATACAGAGAGGAAAGACACTGGTGCAGTTCATCCAGTCGTTGCCAGTAAGCCACTAATATCAATGATCATTATACACGCCTGCTATTTGAACTTAACATATAGACTACCAAATGTTCAGTGTCTCCTGCTGAATCTAGCAACATCAAATGTGAAGCAAACCAACGGCGACTTTTAACGTAACGACGGCCAAGGAGGCACCTTCACACGACACAAAGTCAAAGAACTGTTTTGCTCCCAGATGGGTGTGGTTTTCAGAGTATGACTCTACATTATATCTGTTTTCATACCTGTTTTTGATCACATTTCGTGGCATAAGATTTACTTATTGTCATAGCAACACTGGCAAAGTCGTATATGAGCATTCAAAAACGAGTCACAGGTTGGTCACATGTGCTCGCAACCAGTTTCATTAAATTCATTGCCACTCTGCTGTTTCTTCACTGTCAGCACTTTCACCTACAGTGTGAATGTAGCTGAAGTTTCATTTGCTTGCCTCCAACATGCCGCTGTCTCTGTGGAGAGCGTCATTTGATATGCTGAATCCTATTGAGGCTCTATTGAGGTTTAAGTGAACAGGCACAAAGATGCAGTATAGTGAGCATTTCACCAGCTGAGCTACTGGCAAGTAAACAACTCCAAACTACTGAAAGTCAGAGGAACTGAGGCTTCCCCACAGTCGACCATCAACTCCCATCCCGATACTCTTTTTGCTAAGAAAGGACTTTCTGTTCCTGCCAGAAATAAAACGCCATCCCATATAAGTTTCAAAAATATATAAGTTTTAATAACTATACATGGGATTTTCATCATAATCTAGTATGGTAATCTGGGGTTTACAGTAAGTCTGTCTTGTGGAAATGCAACCTTCTGTGCTGATTTAGGCAGCTGTTGCATGGAAAGGCGAACCCCACGCATATTTTTCAGATCAGATGAAACTTTCATGATTCCTGCAGGGGATGAACAGAACAAACCAAGATGCTGTATCATTAATTATTGTCTGTCTTATTATCAGTTCTTTTAATTGGTGTAACAACTTGTATTATCTTCAGCACCAATCATTTTTCTTGATTGCCACGCTTTTGATATTAAATTTGCTGTACGCATTTAATCTTTCCCTGCTGTTGCATTGATTGTAAATTGCTTTAGGCAAAAGCAACGACTCATTGGCTAAAATATGAATGTAAAGGCAAATGCAGGCTCTCCAGAGGCTCAAAACATTGGAAAACACGGTTGAGGTAATTGGTTCACAGGGACTGATGAAGCTGCATCATATTTTGTTGTTTTCTCATGTATCCTTACAAGAAGAAGGCAAAAAATCAGCATGTATCACACGTCCCGACTTAAAAACAGTAGGCCCGTTTCCACCGCAGGAACTTCAGGATAATTTTTACGGGGCCGGGACCGTTGTCGCGTGTCCCCACCGCCGGAACCACCCCCGAAGGACAGAGTTCAGGAACTTTTACAGGGGCTAAAAAAGTCCCTGCCTCAGGGTAGGTACTCTGAGTGGCCCCGAAAACTCCTGGGTGGGGCTTGGGGTTTACTTGGTGCTGATTGGATTTACTCACGGCGCAATGTGGTGTCAACAGAAAGCAACAAAATAGCCGACATTTTTAAAACCCAGCAGACGACGAGGAGTCGCATTTTGTATCTGCATTTCTGATCTGCAAAAAATGGAAGACAAGGCATACAACAAATGGACCAACGACGAGGTCCAGTCGCTGCTGGCGTATTATGGCAACGAGGAGATACAGCGGGGGTTTGAGTCTTCTCGGTGAAACAAGAAGATTTACCAGGACATATCCGCACATTTACAGTCCCTGGGCATTCACCACACAGCAAAGCAGTGCCGCGAGAAACAAAAAAAATTGAAGCATGACTACAAGAAGCTTAAGGACCACAACAACAGAAAAGCTAATAAATGTTACCCGCAGCTGGATGCTATTCTTGAACAGTCAGCTTACACCGGCGACCCGGGCACAACCATCTCTACCAAGCTAACGCTAACATGCAACATTTTTTGTTTTTTAGAGCAACACTTGGACACCACGCGGGTGACTTTTATGGAGCCCTCTTCCTGCAGTACCCCTCGCCACTCGGAATCCAAACAATGGAGTGAGTAAATCATGTAAAGCTAAAAGTCATGAAACACAGGATGCCCCAACGTAATACACGTACTTCAGAGAATGGACATGCCCAGATCAGCTTAAATAAAAACTATTTCTATTCTATTTCTCTACAGAAAAGAGGAAGAGGGAGATCGATATCGATGCCTTGAGGGAGCTGGAGGAGGAAAGCAGGAGGGAGGCCAGTCTCTTCAAGACGCTGGCAGAGCACAAAGAGCGGGCGGCCGCTGCACGAGAGAGGGAGCAGGTGCAGAGAAGACAGGAGGTGGAGGAGTCCAGGCAGCAGATGCTTGCATTCCAGCAAGGACTTCTGACCATGCTAGGGATGACCTTCAAGCCCCAGTCCCAGTCCCAGCCCGAGCCCCCTCCACTCGACTAAACTGACCCCTGTTTTGTATATAGCTTGCTGTACATAGTGTATAGGTTTTTTTAATTTACAGTTTTTACATGCCATTTCCATTCACTTTTTTTTGCACTAACCCCTCAGGTTTTTATCTATTACTTAAGTTATCTGACTTGCGGTTTGCACTGTTTACAGTTAACATTGTCTTGCACTTTTTGCTTGGTGTGTTTACATTTCAAAATAAACCACTGCAGGAACAATTACTGCAAAGACAAGCTCTCTGTTGTTGTTTATATTGTTTATATTCTACACCCTTGCCCTCATAAAGAGTGTCTACGTAAATATTTGGACTGAAGTAGGTAAGCGTAAGAGACATTTGAGGTACACACCAACAGTTGTTTTTCAAGTGTTTAATATTCAAAACAGCTACAAAACAATCAGTACATCGTGAACTTCACAAAAGGCAAACAAGCTCCAATACTTTGTACTCTAGTTATTCACACTGTTCAAAGGTTATTAAGGTGATGCATCAGAGCCGCACGTGCTGCCACACCTGTATCAGCCCCATCTTGCAGCGGTGCATCAGGCTGGTTGAAGTGAATAGGATCAGCCCATTCCTCTTTAAAGTCCTCGCCATGGCGCTCACACACATTATGGAGGACACAGCATGTGATAACCAGACTTGACTGTTGCAGTCATTTCTTTTGAGCAGACATCGCCACCTTCCCTTCAGTCACCCAAACGCATTCTCCACCACCACCCTGGCTCTGCTGAGCTTGACGTTGTAGTTGGCCTGCTCTTCAGTTAGGCGGCCATTATCCATGAAAGGTTTCATGAGCCAGCTCGTCTGGGGATACGCAGTATCACCAAGATGCAGTAGCCCATGTCATGACCCCCAATCACACGATGACGTCCTCCGAAGAGCCTGTCAGCCATAGTCCAGAGTCCAGATCTGTGAAGAACTCTGGTGTCATGCAGAGTTCTGGCAGCCCTGTGAACACAATCCAAAAAAGGCCTTTCCCGTCCACCACTGCCTGCAGGACAATAGAGTACCAACCTTTCCTGTTGTAGTATTCAGTGTGGTACTCCTGAGGTGCCACGATTGGAATGTGAGAACCGTCTATGGCAGCCCCCACCTGTTTTCAGAATAGTTAGCCATTTCCTGAAGTGTGTCCGCATTTAGAAACTGGATAGGTTCAGGGAGTACTGTGTAGTAGTTTGTGTTACTAAAAATAGCTGACCCTTCGTCTGAGTCTGCGGAGCCGAAGTTCATCTTCTGTTACAGCACCTTCCAACAAATGTATTCTTCTGATTATTCGTTGTCTCGTTTCCTCTCTGGCCATTTCAGCCCGGTCGAATTCCTCTTCGAGATGTCTTCTCTGCTCGTTCATAGCTTCCACCTCCATGTAAACATAGAGACGCGCCAGCAACCCAGCAACCACCTCAGCTCCTGCCATATTGATAATCGTCTTTCTTTTTCTGCTTTCGCTTTCTTCTTCTTACTTCTGCCTCGTACCTCTGCTTCTTCTTCTTTGTTGTTGTTGTTCTTTGTTTGCTGCCGCGTCGTTTCGGTCAAAATGGTCGCGCAACGATTACGTCACATCACACACTTTCACTCCTCCCAGATTTGTGCTCACTAGCTCCCCCTGTGGCCAGGTGATCTTAACTCCCCCCAGTGACAGGCCCCCCTCCGAAATCTTGTGTAACAACCCCTCACCCCACCACTATCCTCCCCTCCCTCTGATTCCTGATCTGACAGATGTAGTCCTTTTCTGACAAATGCTCTAAATATTTCAGTGAGAGTGAGGAGCAGGAAATGTTTTAGGCCACAAAACAGGCAACATTCTGATCCAGTTTCCAGTTCCATGCAACACCAGATGTATGGCCTATCTCTACCCTTGTCATCATGGGAAATGTGTAACCTCGGTCCAACAAAGTGGATGAAGTTAGGGAAAATGTGCTATAAAGACTGTAGGAATGTAAGCTTGACTTCTCTTTCTGATACATGGCTGACAGAAAACCACAGTGATGAGCACTTGAATATCGGGTTTTGTAGGAGGAGGTGTGTGTTTTCCACGACTGATAGTTATACTTCTGCCGACTTCTCAGTCATTTCTAATCTGACAGGTGCCATAACAACGACTCAGCAGCACAGCTGACTTTTATCAACAACCAACCTAATACTAACAGTTATACTTTAATACAGGCTACTGCTTTCCTGTCTCGACAAACATCTATCTTTTAATAAACTCACCGGCAGATGTTTTATTTCAGCTGAGGGTGTGTCACTCCAATTTAACGTCAGCTCCGATTAATGTGGCAAAGCAGCAAAAGTAACAGTAAGCAGTGACATTAAGGCTGAACAGAGTTATATAATTTCAACCCCACCTTTCAGGGGCTTTTGCTAATCACCTTTTCAGTCTGTTATTAATTTATCTCTGAAATAAAGACGACAGTTTTCACAGATGTGTTGATTTATTAAATGTTCACTTCAGTGTACAGATGCAAACAAACTGACAAATTAATTAAATCTTTGGCCCTGGAAACTCATAAAGACTAAACAAATTAATAACGATTAATAGGCTAATTAATAACTGATAACATTAACACATTAATAACAAGAACAAAGTTATAGCCGCACCTCGCCGTGGAAAAACGTACAGGTACTGTCCGTGGTGCTGACTCCGCTGAGACACTTTATTATAGAAATTAAAGCTCCTTGAAATTCACGGAGGATCTTGTTTAGCTCTTCTTTCCTTACAGCTGAGAAATCAGCTGTTTGCCCGGTGTTTTTCAGTCTTGTAGACATTTGACGGCCCGAGACGTTGACCGGGCCGCACCGGCTTCATTTCCTGACCTCTCCAGCTGATCCAGCTCTTCACTCGTCACTCTCGTGTATCTCTCCTTTTTCTCTTCTGTCTTGTCTTCCTCGTTCAGCCAGTCATCCAAACTTAGGTCGCCAAATAAATCAAAATTGACAACAAAACGGTCCATTATGCAGACTAACAAAGTTGACAGCGGCTTTTGATGCGGGTTTCAGTGAAACGTTTCGTGTTGCCATGGTAACCACACAGATTCCCCCTGGAGTTCCTCCAAGTACCCCCAGGGGTACGTGCACCCCCATTTGAGAAACACTGCTCTAAAGGATGTCATGTCTTATACCCATTTCAAAATGACTGATAATTGTATGAGTGACCTGCGCCTTATGAATGATTAGTAACAGAGATGGTTTTAGGAAAGATTGTGCTTATGCCCCTTATCCCCCAAAGTTCATCATTTATGGATCCAATGCACTTTGCTAATAGAGATTCAAGGAGTACTGAGGATGCAGTTCTTTCCAAATTAGAAAAAGTATATCCTCATTTAGAAGATTCAAGCCCGAATCATGATCTTTGATGTTTTGTCTGCTTTTAATTTCAACCAGGTTTGGTCGATAAGCTAATTAACGTGCAGGTATCACAACTGTTTGTCTTGCCCGCCTCGCTCGTGGGATTTTCTGATAATCCGCACACAACTTGTTAAACTAAGCCCAGGTGTTAGATCCTCTGTGATAACAACACAGGGAAACTGTCCTGCACCATTCCTCATCACTGTATACCCCTCTGATTACAGAACAAGTAATGAAAGGTGTCCAGTCATGGCAGTGTTAGGGCTGACTACAAATGAATGATGGATGAAAATTACAAATGTGTGTGGTATTGTAACAGTATTTATCTGGAACTTAATATTCTTCAAAAAGACGTTGTTGCTGACTTTTGGAAAATGAAGGGTAAACACACAGCTTTTGAAACCCTGGGCTGTAAGATCGAACAGGTTAATAACTCTAAACACCTGGGGGTGGATTTTAATGTTACATGCTCAGCTGGAGTGATTATATTGATTACTTGAGGAAGAAAATCTATCCCAGACTTTACTCTGTGTGGAAGATAAGCTCGTTTAAGGTTCAGAAAGAAATTATGGGCGTATTTCACACTGCGGTGATATGTGGGGTGTAGAGCTGCTGTATTTCAGAGGATTACAGAGGGCAGAGCGGATCACCTTCCACAAAGAGCATTATGTCAAGACTCTGAGCATCGGAGTGGTGCATCCACTGTGGGGTCTCGCACAATCGGCCATGTACACCCCTTCCTGCCCCAGAGTTTTAGGCAATTTAGTGAAAATGTCAAAAGGAAATTGTACTAGAACTTGAGCAGGTTCAATCAGCAGTGGGCCTGCTGCAGCCCCCTGCTGAGGTATGATAAAACTTAGGCTGTCTCAGAGAAAAGGAGTGACTGAAAGAAAGAGAAAAGAAAATGATCAATTAAAGATCAGTTGATTTGTAAAGTAAGTAATCATTTTATTGAAGTATCCTGCACCTTATTTGTTGCCCAGCCCATATTGCCTTACAAGACACTAACAATAACAACCAGGATGGTCACATGACAAAACATAATGTACTGTTCAACACATTCAAAGACAGAACAATTCAGAACATTTGACTTACATGGCAGAAATCCAGTGATGTGTAATGATGTGTACAGTGTTGTCTGTCTGAGCTGCCAAGCATCTCCTGTGGATCAGAGGTAAAGAACCAGCTCTGAACCGGGCACACAGGGACCTCTGGGCTCTCTGTAAGTTTCATTGTACACGTGGTTCTGCATAGTAATCACCTTACAAATGTCCTCCTTCCATTGTTCCTGATTGATGTCTGATAGTTTTTGTTGTATTTATAACACACTGCAGGTTATGCCTGAAAATAAAATTCTAATCAGAAAGAGAAAATATTGCATTGACCTCTCTTGACCAAGGATAACCGTGTGCTCGATCCCAGCTAAAGATCTTTTAGGTCAGTTGTTCCTCCGGCAACACGGTTGTTTTGCAGCCTCACCATTTCACCTCTCTGCTTTACAAGACATGACTCCCATCCCATCCCGACCCCTTCAGCAACTTGCTGAGCAGTAAATTAATGCACCCCAAGAAAGCAGCTAATGGCTTGATTCTGGATGACATTACTAACGGGGGCATCCTTAAA
>OMLB01022864.1:0-21486 GCA_900302555.1 Myripristis jacobus
AGACAGCCAGGGAACAATTTTAACACGACTGAAACAGAAAGTATCACACACACTCAAAGCTGTGATGGGATTCCAAGCGTGTGTTTTTATAAAGGTGAGGCCACAGATTTGTAATGCACAAAAATGCAAGCACCTGTCTTGCAGCCGATCTCATCCGAGCCGTAGTCCTCGCAGTCGTTGAAAAAGTTACAGCGCAGGTTCGAGCTGATGCACCTGCCGCTGGCGCACAGGAACTCATCCTTCTCACATGTGGGCACAGCTGGAGGAGCCGCTGTAGACACACACACACACACACAACAACTCTATTAATGAAAAACAAAAACGTAGAAAAAGTCACACATGTATTTGCTTATTATACTAAGCATTCTGAAAAGCCCCGCAGCTTACGGCAGTTCAGTTCATCCGAGTTGTCGCCACAGTTGTTGACGCCGTCACATCTCTTGGACACTTGCAGACACACGCGGTCATTTTGGCATCGGAACGCCCTGGTGGGTGGGCACTGGAAATTCCCTGAGAACAGAGGGAAACAGAGGGGGGAACCAAGAGTTAAGGAGAGCTCAGAAAACAGTTCAGGAGAGGTTTTCAATAATGAAAAGAAGTGAGCACTCACTGCACTCGTCGGGATTCTCGTCAGAGTTGTCGCCGCAGTCGTCCTCGCCATCGCACTTCCAGGCAAGGGGCTTGCACAGGGTGTTGTTACACTGGAACTCATCCAGAGGGCAGAGACGCCCAGCTGAGAAACACAGGAAGGAGAATGTTACTGTAACTGTGTGTTTGTTGAAAACCTGATATCCGCTTTTTTGTCAGTGGCATTTAGAGGATTCCATGTAACTAAAATGACTCTTCTGTCTCAGTACAATTCGAACTTTATGAGCTGGTTGTGATGAAAACACAAGATTAAACATGTAGCAAAATTAGTTGATAACATCAGACAAACACGCACACTCACCCGAGCTGCCACACTTCTCCTCATCACTGCCATCCATGCAGTCGGCATCGGCGTCACACCGCCATCGGATGGGGATGCAGTGTCCGTTCTTACACTGGAACTGGTCGTTGTCGCACTTGAGATCACAACCATGCTGAAAAAAAACCAAAAAAACACACAGCCGGAGGTCAAGCAAGGGTCCCCTTTCATATTAATCAACAACAGATGAAACCACAAAAACTAGCTTTGCCATCAAACTGCATTGAAATGACACCTCATCAGATCCATCCGCACAGTCATGGTCTCCATCACACTTCCACCTCCCGGCAATACAGCGGCCATTGGTGCAGGCGAACTCGCTCTCGGAGCACTGCCGCGGTACTGGAGAAAAAAAAAACATGGTTCAAAGCAAGGACAATACAGGCACACACTCCCAAGATTAAGCTGTAATAGATATTGCAACACAACACTTGTCACAAGGGTTGGAACAAGCATGCAGTAAATTATAGGTAATACAGGAAGTCAGATGAGAGGTGCAAGGGGGGACTCCACATAAATCTCAGCGTACTCAATGTTATATTAGTATATGCATTATTTATGTTTATACACATACCATTTGTTGTAAATGAAGATATGATGGAAATTTTAAAAAGCGCTATGCATTACTTTAAAAGGTAATACAGTGGCATCTAGTGGCCAAATGAGAAAACTACAATACTGTTGCAAAGTGAAACCGTTTGGAGTTGTGCTTGCACCGTCTCAGTTTGGTGGGGTTTAAGGGGAGACAATGGCTGAGATGGAACGGCAGGAGGCACAGAAGAGGAGTGACATACTGACACATGAAAGGGCTTTTTTATATGAAGGTGAAGAGACCTACCTCTGGCTCATGCCAACAGGACAGTATGAAATGAAACAAATATCAGATGAGGTGAGATGCATCAGAAATGGCCAGTGAATGGAAAACGTGTCAGTCGAGTGCGAGAATCAGGGCAGAAAGTTTTACGCTGTGTCATCGGCGGACAAGGCGTGAGCACGGCTACGGTAACAAGGTGAGATAAGTGGTGTTATGATGGTGGTGACGCATGAGGATATCACCGCGGGGCCGGAGGTGACACCTACCGCACTTGTCCTCGTCCGAGTTGTCCCCGCAGTCGTTGTCATAGTCACACTGCCAGCGGCCCGGCACACAGCGGTTGTTCTTACATCTGAACTGGTAGGGCTCGCACGTCCTCTCCGCTGCACAAAACACAGCAAATGTTAGTTGAATAACAGAATATACAAACGACAGCATCCTTTTTTCTTTTTTTAAAGGAGACAGGATGCATACCACACTCCTCTTTGGGCTCGTCGGATGAGTCACCGCAGTCATCCTCGCCGTCACACTTCCAGCGAGCCGGGATGCAGCGTCCAGAGTCTTTACAGCGGAACTCGTCCACGCCACACGTCATCTGGGCTGGAGAGACGCCGCACACAAACAGTCAGAGCCGATCACGGCAACGCTTAATCGAATAAAGGGAATGGAAAGAGGGAGATGGGGAGCCTTACTGCAGTTGGCGGGCTCGTCGGATCCGTCCACGCAGTCGTTGTCGCGGTCACACACCCACACACGAGGGATACAGCGCTTGGTGATGGCACACTGGAACTGGGTGGGGGCACATGTGACCTCAGCTGCAGTAAAGGGGAGCAAATACATAGAGTTCTCAAAGACTGGAATATCAGAACTAACCCAGTGTTGTGTTTGATGGAAGGAGGGGAAAAAGAGAAGAGAAAAAGACGTCAACTCACGGCAGTCCTTCTCATCCTCTCCTTCTCCACAGTTGTCCTGTCCATTACAGCGGAAGATGCCTGGGATGCAGCGACTGGGGTGGGAACATTTGAACTGGCTGGGCAGGCAAACATGGATATCTGCAGTGGAAGTACAGACAGCCAGCAGATGTTTAAGCTTATCAGTCATGAACAATGAAGTGTTGGTGGCAGAGTGCAAGAAAAAAAGATATTACATGAGACAGAACGAGAAGGATTAGAAGTAAGAAAAAGAGGAGGAAATAAAATTAAGAAGCATAAAAAAGACAGAACCAGATGGGCAAATGGTAATGAAATGAAGAAATAAATAGAACATGAATGTAAAAAATAGGAGGAGATGATGTACCGCAGTTGGCCTCATCCGAGTTGTCCTGGCAGTCGTTGTCTCCGTCACAGATGTACGCCGGGTTCGTGCAAATGCCTGTTCCGCACTGGAACTGACCTGGCCTGCACTTGAACTCGGCTGTCAGAAAAGGAACCATCACAGTCCATCACAATCAAGATCATGCCTACCTTATACCACGGTATGTTAACCCCGCATGCACTTCACCTCCTCCCTGCAGAATTATCCCTCTCACGCTGAATTAGAGTCAGATTTAATCACATACAGTCATCATGTTACCGGAATATGACCCCCTCCCTATTTCTCTAAAATTCCCCTCCTCTTTCGCAAAACTCTTACGGCAGTCTGCGGGCTCGTCCGACCGGTCGCCGCAGTCATCCTCCGTGTCGCATTTCCACCAGAAGGGGATGCACTTGTCGTTTTTGCATACAAACTAGGGGCAGGAGAGGGAGATAAAGAGAGAGAGAGAGACACACATGCACTTAAAAACAGAACGCAGCAAGACGGAACATGAAACAGCTCTTTCACCACTGTGCTCATTCAGCCATATTCACCGCTGTTCCCGGCCACCTTACCTGGCTGGCGGTGCAGTTGGACATGCAGGTACGCTGATCGTTGGCCAGGTAGAAATTGGTGGGACAAGCGCACTTGTAGCCACCTCCGGGGGAGAGCAGGCAGAGGTTACTGCAACCCCCATTGTTTGTCTGGCATGGGTGGTTGAGCACTGAAAGGAGGAGAGAGAGGGCGGGAAGGGAGAGGGTTTTAACCTCTGGCTGTATTGACAATGTTTGCAGCACAGGAGTGAGAAAGAAACACCTTGGAAGGTCTGAATTACAGTCAACTCTCAAACCCAGAAAAAGATTACCAGACATATGTGTGCATGCAAGTGTGTATATTTGTTATGTTTTCTATGCTTTAATAAAAACGGATAAAGGAAATGAAGTCCCTCACCCTCAGGCTGGCGGTAGGGGTGGTAAATGTGGATATCCATGGGGCGATGCAGGGTGCTGATCAGGGTGGTCTTGTTGGTGCCCTGGGTCTTATGAGCTCTGTTGATGGACTTGGTCTCCCAGTCAGTCCAGTAGATAAACTCCTCAAACAGAGTCATGGCAAAGATATGGGGGATGTCGTTGCTGAGAACTGTGGACGGACATGACAAAATTAGATAACCTTATTAATGAGAAAATAATCAAAGCAAACGGTCAGTTACAGCCCTTTCATTGGACCTTCCCTGATAAGTTGGAGCAGATCCATGTCCTAAAATTGTGACTCCTTTCAGAGTTGTGTGGCCATTCAATGTATGAAAACCACTATCGAGTGCAATGTGTGAGACAAACTGTAACCCATTTGCAAAATTCCCTCATTTTCCTGACTCTACCAGAGAACCCTAACCCTAGCCCTTATCCAATTCCTTGACTATTTTATTCCAAGATCAGTGGGATCAGCACATACAAACACATAACGCAGAAGTCTTAGTAGTCAGACTTTATGCATGCGTGCTGTGCTTGCTGCTGCAGGCGACCTCCAAGACAAATGTTTTGGAAACTCTTGCAATATTAATGCGAAACAGAGGAAGGGTGGGGTGCATAGCCACAATGGCTGTACTGTATCTATGTGTTATGTAATGAGTGCCATGCTTCATTAGGGTTTACACTCTAATTGCGATGTTTCCGCTCCCATATACTTGTCATTTCATATGTTTGCACTGTGTTTGGAGTTGGAACACGCCGCTATGGAAACACACCATTAGTTTCATTCTGTTGTAAAACACAGTAACCCAGTGCATCTCCTATGCCTGGATACACATATGCAGTCATATACATAGGCACACAAAACGTTATTGATGCCATTAGGTGACCTTGGGCCAGCGCTGATAATAATCTGTGATGTGCTTTAAATAATTAATGTGTGTTTTTCCCTCTGCTTATCATGTGATAGTAGTTTTACAACACTAGATTAAACTGAGATATCAGTCAGATTAGCATGAAGCGCCCTTTGATCCACTCTTATCTGAATCCAAACACGGTAAGTCTCACTTAGCAAACACACACAGGGCCTCGCCGATGTTTGTGTGCGAGCTGGGGGATGGGTGAAAAAACACGCTACAGGTGGGCGAACACTGCCAAGCTGGAACAAGGCTATCTGGGATGCGCTTGATCTGCCAGCTCAGTCAGAATCACAAGTTTTCTTTGTTTTTCCCAGTGCAACCTTTATTTGATGTGCATTTTATTACATATTATCCAACCGTTTTCCCACTGAATTCTGCCAAATGTCAAAAAAAAAAAAAACGCTCAGAAAATGCCATACACGCTGCAAAAAGTGTGGCTTCCACTAGAACATGCTTCCGGCGGTTCCGCAGTTGTCTGGTGAAACACTGTTACCGCGTCAGCGTGTGCAAAACATGTGCATCACGCATAGCACGATTCTCTCTCACAAGCGCTTATTTTTCTTTCTCTGCAGACGGTATACTATCCCACACACCCACATTCACAAAATCTTACACTATGTGAATTCTTGATCCCAACTCTGCCGGGGAGCTGAGAGCTGAGAGTTGATGCCGTGGCTGTCGGGAACAAAAAATCCTCAGGGGATGCTTTGTGTGAGGCGTACTCATGTGTTTAACAGAGTCGAGCAAATGTGAGGAATTTCAGAAGAGACATCCTCTGCACTCTTGCATTCCTCTGCACGCCTGGTTGCTCGACAATATCAACTATTGTGGTGAGCGCGCTAAACAAGGGAGTGCTATTCAGACGTCATGCATGCTTGAGACCCCGGTGGTCAGAACAATCTTCTCTATTCAGGTCGTCCGTCCCACTGGGCCCGGACTGCAGGACTCTCCCCGACAGCCATCTGGCCTGCTCGGTGGTATGTACATGCATGCATGTGTTTACGCATGACTGTTTTATGAATGACATTCTCCCCTTTCGCAATAAATGTGCCTCCGTGCTGCAAGTGACACAATTCACGACTCAATGGAAGTCCATCCTTTTCCCATAGCGTTGAGTCACCGCAGAAAATTGGCCGACGCTCTGACAGTTTAACAAGTCAACCAAGAAAAGCTGGCCACAGCCGAACTCTGCACGGTCACCAGGGGTGCATCTGAAAAGTGATACGACCACACTCAACATGATGCATGGGGTGTATGGGGTGTTAGTGATATCCCCATTCCAAACACGGACCAGATGTCTGCACGTTCTCGTGTCCTTCTTGATGTGATTTCCTGTCATTAACAATAGTCCAAAACAAACAACATGTTGACTGCAGCACTTCAAGCTTAAATGTGCAAAACGGAAAGGGGTTTTATTATAGCCATTCCAAGTGTCCCAGTTCTCCTCACCTTTTATTTGAAAGAATACAAGAATAGAAGTCTCAATAATGATGTTTGCAGAATACATCTCCTACTTATTATTATTATTATTTTATTATAGTCACAGTGAGGTGGCTTTTGGAGAGCATCTTGCTTCTGTAATTGATGTGTTATCAGTTGAAACAGGATTTGGGGCAGGACATCACATGGGAAGAAACTGTTCAGAGGTGGCCACTAGTGTACAATTGTGATTTCACTGGCTTGCCATATCAACTCACCAACAAAATTAAATGTTTTAGTACTAAACACTGTGAGAATATATTTAGTTTTATAAATAAACAGTGTTTTTTTCTTGGTCACAACTGTGGATGAGACCAATTAATACCGTAGCCTCTTACATCGCCCACAGGCGGTCAGGAGACAGTGATCACCAGCCAATGTAGTGCGTATAAACAGTAAGAAAACCATGTTTCTGCATTATTCGTGACTGAGAGAGAGTGTGTGTGTGTCTCCATGTCCAGCTGTTACCTGTGTGTCTGCTGGAGCCGTCCAGGCTGGCGAACTCGATGTAGTCCTCCCTGGCGTCGGCCCAGTATATGCGGTCATTGATGAAGTCCAGGGTCAGGCCGTTGGGCCAGGTGATTTTATCCTCGACGATGACACTCCTGTTGGTGCCGTCCATCCCGATCCTCCCTATGTGGGGGTTATCGCCCCAGTCAGACCAGTACAGGTACCTGACCAACAGGAGAGAAAGGCAACCATTGCGATTACGGTGTAGATCAAAATGAAGCTTTCGTTCCAAACACAGATGAATAGCTACCATAAAATATCATAATGACCAAGAAATTGCAATATGACAGCCCAGTGGTTCTCAAATGGGGCTACTGCAGGGGGTATGTGAGCTTTTTTTAAAATGTTAATTAAAGATATCAGACATGCATAATTCCTAGAATAATTAGCCTATGCTATACTAATATCAATACAGAATGATAACGTGAGTTTGATAAAGCACATTTTCAGTTATTCAGGATTCTCTCCGGGTTTCCTGAAGCTGTCAAATATGTGTGTTTCTGGTTTCGATCTGCTGCTGTGGTAGCTGAGCGATGACATTTGCTCACTGTGACAGAGAAGCCAGACTAAAAATCAAGAAAATGGATAAATGGTTGGAATGTAGCAGCGATACGGCTGAAAACAAGAGTGAAAAAGAAGAAAAAACAGAGCCAAAAAAATACTGTCAGTATCAGGTTGCTGTTTAAGATACTGATGGCTTTAGGCTTTTTTTTCCTAGCAAATTTTTTTTTTTTTTTTTTTGCACTGGTCAGGTACTTGAGCGAATGAGCTGCGTCCTGCGTTGCTCACCCGTAGCGCACGTCGACAGCCACGGCGCGCGGCTCCCTCAAACCGCTGTTGACCAGGACAGTCCGGTACGCCCCGTTCAGCTTTGACACCTCGATGGTGTCCCGGCCCTTGTCACACCAGTACAGGTTCCCGCCCACCCAGTCCACTGCCAAGCCATCTGGATTACTCAGCGACGTCCGGTGCAGCACCTGCCAGAGAGAGCGATCGCAGTTAGATAGCGCTGAAGCGTCCAATCAGGGACTTGAACATTTGAACAAACTGTCATAAATGTGCGTCAGCTTTTGGTTTCTCCGCTGACCTCCACATTGCTGCCGTTCATGTGCATGCGCCGGATCATGCTGCCCTGAGTGGTCACATCTGTCCAGTAGATCATTTGCTCTGCGTAGTGGAAATCCAGTGCCACTGCATTATTCAGACCCTGGGAGACAGACAGGTACATTAGCAGTGGGTTTGTGGGCAGCTAAAAATAAAGCCCTCACCTGGTTGTTGTGTCAGTAGGTCAAACCGAACACCACTCAGTCTTACCTGTTTGATGAGAGTATAGTTGGAACCATCCAGGTTGAGTTTTCTCAGGTAGTAACGGTTGGCAAAGATCAGGTAGGGCTCCTCCTCTACACACAAACACACACAAAAAAAACAAAAAAATTGTGACTTTCTGATTGATTTGGCTTTAAAAAACACAGTTAAGCAGAACGTATATATGCACACACATGCACAAATGCCCTACCTGACGTGGACTTGCAGACGGTGGGGTCGTTGGGGCTGAGCTCGAAGCCGTCCACACACAGGCAGTGGAAGCTGCCGTGTGTGTTGATGCAGCGCTGCGTGCAGGGGTAACTCGACGTGCACTCGTCTATGTCCACACACGTCTTCCCATCCCGCTTCAGCTGGAAGCCAGGATGACACCTGCACTGGAGGGGCCGAGAGCACAGAGGGCACGTCAAAACACACAGCCTGGATTTATCTGGAGCCAGAGCCGCCGCCTTTTGAGTCCTGTTCGAGACACCCGATCACACAGTCCTGCCGCCTCTTGTCGCGAAAGCTCTCAGTCCATCAATCTGACAGATTCGCTTCTGCTTTCACTAAAATCCCACACGAGCCTCATCCCCGCTCAGTTTCAATGCAAAGTAGAATGGACTTAAACGTCAGATTTCACACACAGGCACACAAGTATATTGGAAATGTAGGCTTTAGGAACAGCCATTAAAAACATTTGTGAATTATTATTAAGTTTTGATCTGTTGTATGGCCCCATTTCCATCAGCACAGTGGAACTTTATGAGACACCGACACACACCTCACACACACACACACACTCGTGGGAAATTACAGCTCTCGCTAAACTGTGGATTAGATCTATGCATCCAGGAAATTCAAACCGTGATAAGTCTGTAATGGGGGAGTTTTGTACAATTACCAGATGTGTAAATGTCTCAAACATTGACTCGTTCCCTAGACCTTTGCACAAATCCACCTCCATAAAGCTAGATCATTCCAGCTAAAATGATTTATAAATTGAGCCTTTCAATTTTCAGATGAAGCCCTCAGCACAGCCACAACAGCACAGCCATGAGAGTTCACAGGGAGTTCAGGCTGTTCTAAGACCGGCTTCCTACTTTCAAGAAAGAGAGCCAAAAACATGTCTTTGTCTTACATAACCAAATGCCTTTGACCAGACTCCAATTTTTTTTTTTTTTTTTTTAAACTTTGGGCCCTTCCTTAACTCACCATTACTAAAATTCACCCCACCCCCTTTTCCACTGTTGTTGCTGAGGCCATGCAGACTATATGTCCATCAGAAATATAAATCCTCATCATTTAGGCCCACTGGAGTGACAACACTGACGATAAATCTGATTTGCTCTGGATGCTTTATTATAGAAATGTGCAATAAACATGATTCCTGAGTTTGTTGCACTTCTCTAAATTCTTTCACAATCTCAAGGGAGTTATAAATCTCAGGTTCGAAGTCACTGTTTATATATATGACTACTGAAAACTTGTGAACAAACTGCAGAAATCATCATGCAGCTCAGACGCAGCTTACCTTGAAGCCAATCTTAAGGTCATCACAGAGCTGTGAGCACCCACTCAGCTTACTGTTCAGACACTCGTTGATGAAGCAGTTGAGCTCGTCAGAGCCGTCGCCACAGTCATCGTTGCGGTCACACAGCAGCGTCTCATTAAGACACTTGCCATTGCGACACATGTAAGCCGATTCATTGCACTTCCTCTCTGAAATGATAGGAAATGGGAAGTTATCTACATTTTACATCAGTAACATTTTTTTTTTTTTTAAAGGGAAGTTTCCGATATGATTCACGCTGCATCGACTGGATAGAATGAGGTAATAAAGAGTCAAAAAAGGCAGTGCAGTGAGTATAATCCCCACCGGAGTCAGTGCAGCGGGGGTTCTTGGGGGCTTCGTCAGAGCGATCATGACAGTCAAACTCTCCGTCACACTCCCAGTTCTTCTGGTTGAGGCAGCGGCCGTTGGCACAGCGGAACTCGTCTGGACCGCACGTTGGGTATTCTGCAGCGTAAGGAGAGATGGCACCAGTGCATTAATTCTCAAGTTCGTGCTCAACTCTAAGGACAACTCTTTCCTCATTGTTCCTCCATTTCTCCTGCGGGCAACACGTCCACTCACCACATTCTGGGGATTCGTCTGAGCCATCGGAGCAGTCGATGTCATGATCGCACACAAAGTGCTTGGGGATACAGTCTCTGTTCTGGCACATAAACTCATTTGCGACGTCACACGTGCTGTTGGTGTACACTGCAAGGCAAGGCAAGAGCCAACTTGGGTTGATGATCATGAAACAAGGAGGGGCTGAATCTGGCCTTTCAATTTTCATTTTCTGTTGGGCGGTTTTGTAACTGCCCTACTTACTGCAGCCGGCTTTGACACTCTCATCTGCTCCATCAGGACAGTCCTTGTCCCCGTCGCATTTCCAGCGCTGAGGCACACACATATGGGAGCCGGGACACTGGAAAGCCTCAGGACTGCAGGTCTTGGATTCTGCCATAACATATGGGAGAGTTACATAATGAGATTCCACCATGACGTCTCATATACTCTGTGTGAAAGGCGGTGGCTGCACAGAGGCTGGCAGTTGCCAAGGTGAGTGACGTGAGCAGAGAGTGGAAATAACATGTGTTGAGGGGATTTCCACTCACTGCACTTCTGGTCCTCATCAGAGCCGTCACCGCAGTCATCGGAGCCGTCACACACCCAGTGGCTGGAGATGCAGCGGTGGTTCCCACACTCAAACTGGGTGGACGTACAAAACTTGTCTGCAAAGTGAATAAACACGAAGCTCAGCTCGTTGAAAGAATGATTTAATTCATCCAGCGAGGAAACGTCAAGCCTTTCCATGCACAATGACGGAAAATTTTGGGGGAAGAATTGCTATAATTGAGTGGTTAAGTAGAGTGTTTACAAGTATGCCTTGTATTTTATAGCTCAACAAACAGCGCTGATAATGGAGGGTGTGTGCAGCAGACTGACCACAGTGCGTCTCATCAGCTCCGTTCTCACAGTCATTCTCCTTATCGCATGTCCAGCTCATGGGGATACAGCGACCACTGGGGCACGCAAAGAAGTTGACTGGACACTTAAGCTTCCTTTTATCTGTGACAGCAGAAAAAAAAAACACACATTGTAGGCCAGTTCGCAATTAAAGAGCTGACGAAAATTGAAAATTGAAGGGCAGCGCATGTGAAAAGGAAAAGAGCGTCCAACCTGGGCAGTTCCTCTCGTCGGAGAAGTCTCCACAGTCGTTGTTGCCGTCACACACCCAAGAGGGCAGGTAGCAGAGGGTGGTTTTCTCACAGCTCTGGAAGGAAGCGCCTTTTACTCCGAGGCGGAAGAAACGGGAGCAGTCAGTGGGTTCTGAGAAAAAAAACAAAAAATAATGGGAAAAGCTTTTAATAAAAAACTGGGAATGAATATTTCTTAGACATTTTGCTCAGTCTTCCCATGTAGAGAGTTCACCTTCTCCACCATTTATTATTTTTCAACACCAATTGAAAAGACACCTATATTTCAGGAGAGAACTCATTCTTCCATGTCCGCTCATTCATTTCAGAAATTTCAGCGATGTTACCCTGGAAGCTATTGTAGATTACTTACGGCAGTTCATTTCATCACTAGCATCGTCACAGTTGACCACCTGGTCGCAGCGGCTGTGGTTGGTGATGCAGCTTCCATCGATGCACTGGAACTCTTCTGGTTTACACAGTGTCACTGCAGAGAGCAGAGACGTTTTTCTTAATTTACACACATTTACACAAAGCTTTCTCTTTTTCTTTACACAAAAACACCAACATTAAGTCACATACACCACTTATATAGCACCTTAAGTACACACTTCACATGGTCCACTAAATAAGAAAATAACAGAGGGAAAAGAAGGAAAAATAACAGAATATTAAACAAATGAGAGAGACAGATACCATTTGCACTGCACAAAAGCCCATGAAAATAAAGTAAGTTTTCAATTTAATAGTGATGGATTATGCTTATCTAAAACTCATGGGAGAGTTGGTTAAGTCTCGCGGGGGCTGCAACAGCAAAAGTATTTACATACTGTAGCTTTGGCCGAGACGACAGAATACCCAAGAGACCCTAATCAGACAACCTCAAGAACATAGCGGCGTTGCAAGGCCAGGGAAGTTAAGAGATGCACTTTAAGATCATGCAAATCTTTAAAAAAAACCAAAAAAAAAACAAATAGGAAGATTTTAAATCAGTTTTATAGCCGAGAGGAAACTAATGAGAAAACTCCCAGAAGGAAGTGGCAAAGTTCCTCTTTTTCGCACCTGTCAAGAGCCTAGCTGGTGCTTTTTTTTTTTTTTTTTTTAAATTAGTCACCACTGGGACAAGAACATATTCTTACAGTTGCAGGCTATTTCATCCGAGTGGTCGCCACAGTCGTCCGTGCCGTCACACCAGAACTTGTGACCGATGCAGCGTCCGTTAAAGCAGCGTCTGTAGCCTTTCTTACAGATGCGATTGACTGTGGAAGAGCAGTGATGATAAGAGGGTCAGCAGAAGTGCACAGAGACATTTTTCTCTCTTTTCTTTCCGAAATACGGCCTAAATCAAACAATTCACTGCAGCATTTTCTAAATCAAAATAAATTAAAGAGATAAAAACCCCCTCTTCTCTTGCATGACTAGATGAATGTTTTTGGGGGCACAATAATTGTGGCTTCTGGACCCCTTACAACTGCTTGTGTGTAATGAGAATGAAAGTTTCTTCTACTGTTGCACTCATTGTAAGCTGTTCTGGATAAGAGCAGCTAAATGTCTCAGTTGTAAAATGAGCACAAACAGCCATGAAAGCTCTGTATTACCAACAACTAATATCCCCAGCAGGGAAACTCACCACAGTAGGACTGCTTCTCATCAGACTTATCCTTGCAGTGGGCCATGCCATCACAGGTCAGGCTGTAGTTGATACAGTCACCGTTGCCACACTCAAAGTCGTCCATGCTTCCACATGTTATGTTCACAGCTGGAGGGAGAGGTATGTGAATTTAGTGACAAAAATCCAACCCTCAGGAATACATTTGATCTGATACTGACAGAGCTGTGTAGGCGAATGCTCAGTTCGATCGGTCTCTCCCTCTTCCTTCCCTCACCTGTGCAGGTATTGTCCTCCAGAAGTCGCCGGTCTCCACGGCAACTGCAGTTGACCCGTCCGTCTGACGTGGGCAGACACAGGTCCTGACAGCCTCCGTTGTTTGTTCGGCAAGGAGAAAATTCACCTAGAGGGTTGTTATCACGCAGGAGAGTTACTTAGTGTTGACATACAATCTGCAGTTACATCATCAGAAACGCATTTTTCACATAAACATGCATGTACTATTTGACATTGAGTTTACACCCGCTTCAATTATTCTGCAATGCATATATAATTAGAGTGTTTAACATACATAGTGTTTAACATTGATATTAAATATTGCTCCAGCTAGGAAAGACAAAGATGTGGCATTAAAACTTGTAAGGGAACCTGCTTCGGGCTGTTATTTCCTGCAGGAGACTTTCTGCCTGCGTGTGTCAGGTGACTGACAGTAAGCAAAGCGTAACAGTGCATGAACTGATATGGAAGCACTGAATTTAGTCATAATGAAATATTCATATGACAAAAGCTCTGAGAAAACTATACCAAACCTTCACGTTTACTGTGAGGGATTATCTAGCTTGGGGGAGATATTGTTTCCTCTACAAGAGAGACCGGCTACAAATAGATTCCCCTGCCCTGATATTATATCTCAATCTATGCTGACTTTTGTTTACATTAGGAATGCACCGATATGTTGTCTTGAGGTAAGAATCGTAATACAAATGCAGGTGCAAAATGGGTTAAACTTTTCACACAGGCATGTCTTAATGATAATTAAGTGTTTTTAAGCAAACAAGCATGTTAGTTTTACTCTGTTGCTGATTTCCCAGTTGCACTAATTTGTACTATCTGTATTTGTGCATCTGTCCATTCTGACTTTATGGTCTTCTATGATGAATAATGCAAAGAAAAGGGACAGCCTACACATTAGGTATAAAGCAAAAACAGACAAAAAATAAAATCCAGATAAAAAGTCAGTGATAAAGAGTCCAGTGACACTTACAGCTGTTGGTGTCATTAGCCACAGTGATGATGCCCATTGGCTGCTGGGGGATGTCAGCGCGCAGCACCTTCATGTCTCCTCCTGTGTATTTGTCAGCCCTCAGCACAGCCCTCCTCACCCAGTCAGTCCAGAAGATGTAGTCTCCATACACAGCCAGGCCAAACGGATGGACAGGCTCATTCTTCAGCAACACCTAAAATAGAAAAATTTACATTTTGAGTAATTCAAATGTCAGCTCTGCGGCCATTTCAAACAACACCATAAAACTAAAGCCGACACCTTGGGAGCGATGCCAGCTCGATTCTCAACAGAAAAATAAAAAGGGGGCTGACTCACGTAACGGCTGCTGCCGTCGTATTCGCAGCGTTCAATCTTGTCCAGCGTGGCATCCGAAAAGTAGAGTTTCTCGGCGCGGTGGTCTATGGCCAGGCCATTGGGAGTTTTAATGTCGCTGCCAATGATCACAAGCACATTGGCTCCATTCAAAGAGGCCCTCATGATACTGGGAGACTGCTCATTCCAGTTGGTCCAAAACATGAGACTGTAGCGGAAACAAATAGAAGAGAAGAATCGTGATTTGTAGTGTGGAAGAACAGCAGCTCCAAAAATGTCCTGGTGTAATAACAGCTACGGTTGACTGATCCAAAATAAATCACACAAAAAAAGAGAAGAAATAGAAAAGAAATTGTTGGAGCAGAGCCCAGGTGCAGTGCAGAACATCAAGCTGCAATATTAATGACTCACTCCTGACATTCGTCCAGCACAAAGGCCCTGGGGTGGTCGTCGCCAGACATGGTGACCACAGTGTTGCGGTTGTACGCAACTGTGCGGCTCTGGTCCACAGTGTGGCGGGTGATGGTGGACGTTGTGTAGCTGGTCCAGTAGAGCGTATCCCAGCCACGATGATACGCCAGGCCCTCAACTGACCCTACATCTGCGGAACAGAGTTGGGAGAAGTTGGCTCTCAGTAAACACGTTGGATCCATAAGAAAACAGAGACTATCACAGAGCGTAGCTTTTTGGTAGCCGGCAGAGAAAAGATGTGAGAAGTAAAAAGCTTCAGAACAGCAACTTTATTCTACTTCAAAAAGATATAGTTTTTCAGAGGCACTGCTGATGTGTTTAATGATGGGCCTCAGGGGGGAAACTCAACACGGATGATTAATCAATGTAAAAGCTTAACAAGTTGTGCGCATGGTGATCTGTGAACTTTTAAAAAGGCGGTAGGAAATGCTCTTGAGGCCCTCCCTGTCATCCCAAATCAGTTTGTGAATGGTGAAACACTGAGGAAGGACATGGTTAAAGAGGAGATGGGGGAAGAGAGAAAGACGGGCGAGCGAAAAAGCAACCGAATAAAATGGAAGTGGTGCAACACTGAGAACAGGGTGTATGCCATGCAAGCTGCTCTTGGAGACAGTTTAAAGAGTCAGTATCATCCTGTCATTTCATGGCTGGCTGCCTGCACATACAAATAAGGCTCCCTGTGGATGCTCCTATTCATGGTGACTTCTTGTTCTGGGAAGAAAACCGCCACTGGAGCAGCTTGAGTCACTTTAGGGAAACAGGCCCGGGTGAAGAAGTCAGCCGTGAACAGCAGAGATAAAGCAGCCCCGACCAATATCCATTTTCCTCTGTCCTGCGTCCCCCCACTCATGGTACCACTAATCAACCAGATGTCCCCCTACTCCCCTGTCAGTTTCCAATTTTTCAGGACTCTTGACTCCCATTTTTATCTGAAGCAGCTACAAGACGCGCAGCATCACTGAACAGTAGCCCTTACAGGCCCTTCCAAGGTTTCCATCTGTTCTTTGTTGCACTCGGGTCTACATTTATGACCACCATCATTCAACTGTAAAAGCCTGGACACTCCATGTGACTGTTTGCTCTTTGTCGAATGTCAATGATTGCCCTTTTATAGACGTTTAAGGTGAATGAGGAAGGGCTATAATCAGCCTTAATGCACATAAAGACCATTTTAAGGCAAAGAGCAGAGTTAAAAAAAAAAAGAAAAAGAAAAATGACATCTGTGTCTTTCATACTGTAATTTGAAGCAAAAGAACTGGAAAGGAAAGCAAGTGGGACATGTGTGTACTTTCTTTTCCCAAGCCGAAAAAATCTAACAGAGTAAGTACACAGAGGGCAAAAGGCGAAGATGGAAAATTAAAGGAAGATGACACACTAAAAGCGGGTGGCTGAAGCCAGTATTAGGTAATCAGAATCACCTTCGTCTCCCCTCCCCTTGCCTACATTAGCTCAGCCCCCGCTTACTGTGCAAACAGTAGGAAAGCCTGTAAGGGAAAACCATTGCCACTCACAATAGTGTGTCCCTGACAGTTGAGGCAGCAATATGGTAAACTAACCGAAAGCTAATAATTACTGCGTTTTTCATCTCGTGATCATTTTATGTTCATTCCGTCTTCATTTCCCCCCTTCTGTTCTCAAGGGTTGCATCTGATTGTTCAGCTTCTCCTCGGCTAGTGGAATCTGGAGGTTACAAGCCTCTGAAGAGCTTCTAAATGGACAAGAAGCCTGCTACCGCTGTGAGCACTTAGCATCAAGTAGCATTGACTGCCTTTAATCGTGAATGTCTATTAGCAACCACTGGGATGAATTTGTCCTCCGTTGCCTGGTTTCGAGAAATCAATACAACCGTGGAGTAACTGCTGCACTGACACCTCTCCAGTTTTTTTACCCAAACTGCTCCTCCTTGGATTACAGTGGACATGCTGATGCCGCCGAGCCAAATCCAGTGTCCAAGGACTGATCTCTAAGGTCAGGCTTCCGATTTTTTTTTTTTTTTCTGTGACTAAAGCTGGATAACTGCAAGTCATTCTGAGGAGAGATTTTTGCGAAAACATGTTCTGGTTTTTTTCCTAAAAAGGAGAGCGGGCAATTCACTCACCATTGGTATTTTTCATCTATTCAGTTGGCAAGCAGAAAGACAGAGACAGTGCTGGACGGACACAGAAGGGAAAGCTTTGGTGGGATTCAATCAGAGACCAGCAGGGGTGCATGTGAAGCTCCAGAATCAGATTTACCCACTCTCTCTCTCTCGAGCCAAAAATTCATTCCAACCAGGTCATAGCGTAATTTTATACAGGTTATATTTACAACACAACACACAAACAACTGCAAATATACAAGAACATGTAAAAGAAGGGTAGAGATTATAGATGTCGGTCAATGAGGAAGCCAACTGACCAGGGTGATCTTAACTGCTCATCTAATTGCCGTCATTAAGAAAGTGCTAGCTGTCTTAATGGAGTGTGATCATGCTTGTGAGTAATGCAGCTTGAAAGATGAGCTGGAGGCAAGAGGTTGCATCATCAAGAGACGGAGTGAATGCGTTGCTCTGATGCCCTGAATTAACACACAATTAGATTAACTATTACAAAGCCCTTTCTTGTGAATGCATGGAGAATTTGCAGGAGCAGCGAGTAAACTGGAGCAGCCGCAGCCCAATCAGCAGGGCGGACGAGACCCTGGTGAAAGCCTTGGTGCCCACCCTGGACGGGGTGATTCTGGTGACTGGCCTAGTGGGTCACTCCTTGGTGATCACCATCCTGTCAAGTAGGAGGCGGAAAGACGGTCAGCCTCCCCATGGCACGGACACGCTACTGCTGGCTTTGAGCGCCGCTGACCTGCTGCTGCTGCTCTGCCTGCCTTTCCACACCTCTGCCATCGCCCTGGGCTTCTGGCCTTTCGGCAGCTTCCTGTGTAAAGCAATCAGCTTCCTGGGTGTGGCCTGCTCGGCCGCTTCCGTCTTCACCCTGGCAGCTCTGGCCGTGACACGCTACCTGACAGTGGTGCACCCCACCTGGGCCTACCGCTCTCGAATGAACCGGCGCATCAAGCTGACTGTAGCGCTGCTGTGGGTCCCTGCCTCAGCTCTGGCAGCTCCCCAGTTTGCCATCCGCACAGTTAGTGTGTCCAGCGCTGTGCAGTGCTTCGCCTTCCTGTCTGACTTCAGCCAGCTAGTCTACAGCATCGCCCTCTTCTTTTTCGCCTTCGCCCTACCGCTGGGCGTCATTGTACTGATGTATGCCAAGATCTACTGTTTCCTCGGCCACACGCGGCTGCTGGCCACCGCCCCCCAGCTGGAGCGCTACCAGAGCCAGGTCACTCAGACTTCGGCTCTCCTCGTCCTGGTGTTCACTCTCCTCTGGCTGCCCTCCTATGCTCTAATGTTCTCCTTCATAGGAGGGACCATAGCGGGCACCCCTGGTTACCGTTCCATCGCCATCCTGGCCAGGCTGTTGGCATCCTCAGCAGCAGTAGTAAACCCTGTCCTCTATGTCTTTATGTCCCAAAAGTTTAGGCGGGATTTACTGGAGCTGCTGAGGGAGCGCTGGGCCTGGTGCAAAAGCTGTCTGATCGGATGCCCTCATCTGCTGGGCAGGGATATGGTCCAGCCCTTTGAGCTGGACACAACCTCAGAGAGAGGGCAGGAGTGACTGTAAGGCCACTGGGGAGGCAGTGCTACCTTGGTTACTCACATCCTCCTGGAACAAATACACTCTTCTAACTTTGAGCACTCTGTTTAACACTTTTTTCCCCACTGGAATAAAGACTGAACTTGGGGGATGGAAACTGACTGAGAGAACCGGAGTGAAAAACGAGGCATCGCTTTGAGAAGCTTTGTTCCAAATCCTAATCTCAATGTAAGATCAATAAACACAATAACCCCACATGCTCTCCTCGTTTCTCTGTCTTTCAAAGATTTAAGGTTTTTAAATATCGCTTGCTAAGACGTTTTGGGCCTGGGCTTTTAAATGCAATGCTTTTCTGGACGGGGTTCAAGAACCTGCTGTTGAATCATTAAAGAGAGTGAGATTTAAAAGACACTGCAGAGAGAAAACAAGCAAAAAGCACTGAGAGAGCCCGTGTGTGTGTGCGCGCATGTGTGTGTGTGTGTGTGTGTGTTCGTTAAGTGTTGCTCTCCTCTAGTTGAGAGGCTCCAGCTGTGTATTAATTACAGTGGTTCACTCAAGAGTCTTTGTGTCGTCAACCTGTGTGATGATGGTTTGTTTGTAGCTTAGAAAAAGAGAGAGGACAACACTATTAACGGATAAGATTAAAAAAAAAAAAACAGCACCTCTAGTCAACGCTGCTGAAGTACACAACAGAGAGAGGAGCAGACATGTTTAGGTGGAGTGAAGTGGTGCAGTGATGAGTTGTCACACAGCTGCATTTCGTACTGCAGCTCTGTGGATTATATCTGCTGCCCTAACGCCGTGTGACTGATGGCTTGGTACTCACTGTCCACCACAATTTTGCGGTCGGTGCCGTCATCGTTGATCTGCTGGATGTTGCCAAAGTGGATGTCGCTGAAGAAGATGCGGTTGGCTCCCTTCCCTCCGCCTCCGTGATAGTCAAAGCTGAGGGCGATGACGTTCTTCATGTGGTCCTGGTCTTCGAAGGGCTTGATCGGGGCGTTCAGGTTCGTTTCGTCCGACAGGTGGATGCTCTTCAGGATGGTGCGCTCCGAGTACAGCAGGTAGCCGTCATAATCACGGCAACTGCTGTTGTCCTCGGCCAGCATGCCGTGAGCACAGGCGCAGGTGCGCTCCCCGTTGCCCCGGTAAAGACACAGCTGCTCACAGCCACCGTTGTTGTCTTTGCAGATGTTGGTGCCTGGAGACAATGTGACACTTTTTTTATGTGCTGTGTTGTTAAACAAATAATGAGCTTGGTTAAACACTGCTTTTTGCTCCTTTCTGGGGTGGTGATTAAGTTTTCAAATGTGTGTGTGTGTGTGTGTGTCTACCTTGCTGTCTGGCTCTGTTGAAAACCTTGATGTCTTTCAGCTGCACACCGATGCCAGTCCTGAGTTGGACGGAGTCTGTAGCATTGTCTTTGCTGCCTCTCTTGATGGAGCCGTTGGCATGAGTCCTGGAAAAAAGAGAACATTTCAGCCATTTTACAGCACAATACAGAATTAAATCTTATAAGTCATCCACATGCTGTCATGCATTTAGAGATTAAGGACAGAGAGCTAAAGTAATGCATAAAGCACAGCTGACCTATCACTCCAGTAGATATATTCCTCAAAGACAGACACGGCAAACATATCCATGTTGTTGTTGGCCAGCACCAGTTCCCTGTTCTCTCCGGTTTCCAGGTTGATACGCTCAATCTTGTCGGTCCTGGCGTCGCACCAGTACAGCAGACCCTCCTGCGCACACAAGCCAGGAATCAAACAGCGTTGATTTTTCACAGAATGTCCTAACTTTCAGAATGTAAATGAGTCAAAAACAAGCTAAGTAACATCCTGAAAAATAACTTTAAAGCAATACAGCAAGAGACTGGCCCATTGGTCAACTTTACCTCGTAAATCTGGAGAACACAGACATCAAAATCATTCAAGTGTCCCCAGCGGATTGTTTGCCATGTATTTCCAAGCTACCATTTTAACATACGCTGTGCTGAGTGATCATAGGTGCCTAGCATTAGCAACATTTCAACATGTGGCAGCCCTGAAGATAAATGTTAAATAGTTTGGCAGTTTCCATGTTTAACATCGAATGTGATACAAAAACAACATGGACTACTTTCCCTGTGGAAAGGTCTCTCTTCCCAGACTTAGATGGTGTGCAATAGGTGAGTGCGCACTTAAAAATCATAGCACAGCAGATGAAAACACGTGCATTTGCTCACTTTAAGTATTTCAAAAATAAACTGTGGCTTTTATCAATAGATAGATCGATAGATGGATCGATAGAACAACAAAAAGAACAACTAACATGTTAAAAGGCCAGATTTCTTCCTTTGGATTATGCTACTTCTGTGCAATCATAGGCCTGTACTTAAGATCAGTCCACCTAGCAGAGGCATGTGTATGATTCTGGTGTCTATGTTCTCATTACTTAACAGGTAGGTTGGTAGGTGATAAATCCCTCAAAAAAAAAAAACGAGTACGCTGATTTCAATTAGACATGTTCAATATTACATTCTAATGCTGACACGTGTGTATACAAAGGTCTGTCAGTTGTGGTTCAAACCTGGTAGTCGATGGAGATGCCGTTGGGCCAGCTGATGCTGACATTGACCATGACCAACCTCTGGGAGCCATCCAAGCGAGAGCGCTCAATGCGAGGATACTGACCCCATT
>OMLB01022867.1:7328-20618 GCA_900302555.1 Myripristis jacobus
TGTGATGTATATGAAATACAGAACAGGCAAAAAAATAATTACCATTTAAAAAAAAAAAAAACCAAAAAAAAAGAACCCAGGGGACGGCTAAACCAGCATCAGGTAGACAGCCTGTGCTTTTATCCATTAAACAGCTGCTTTATAAGCTGCTTGCAGGTCAGTTTGCATTTTGTCCATCAGCTTTGATGGCTCAGATAGACTTTTTTTTTGTGGAAAAAGTGATAGGTCGGCCGGGTGTTGGGATTAAAGTACGGGATGGTCCTGGCCGGTATGGCCTCTATGTTTAGGCCCATAAAAGATCTTTGAAAAAAAAACAACAACTATCAAACACCAGCTATAGAATGACATAAATAAATCAACAAATGTATGTTAGGAGGAATGTGAAAAATAACGCCTGCACTAACATTAAATGATGCTGTTATAGTTCCACATGCCAGATAAAGTGGGTGGGGAATTTACAGCCTTCGTCATTCATTCATTCAGAAAAAAAAACGGGATACAGGAGGGTACAGCTGTGCCTCCTCGCTCAGAGCTCCTCCAGCGAGCCTCCTTGCTCCTTTCTCCTCCAGGTGCATTTTAGGGGACTGAGACATCCTTTAAGATGGCACACTGAGATCGATATCCAGGTCAAGGCAGAAGGACGGACGACAGAGGAGACGAGGAGGCACAAAATAGAGAAATGATAAGTGCTCTCTGTTGAAAGTGAGCAAATCAGTGAAATCGGCTGGTGGAGTTTTGGGTTGGAAGGAAACCCTGCAGCCTCTCGGCTCTCCGTGGCACATGGTTGCCCACCCCTGGCTGTGGGAAAAGGCAGTTCCTCCTCACACCGCAGTTGTTTTCACGGCTGACATGACTGCGTGTCACAATAACAGTTGTCTAGCGCGGTAAAAATCCCCTCCTTCTCTGCCAGGGGATGTGGGTGGCATAATATTTCTCAAAATGCAATTTCACCTGTTTGCAGTCATCAGTATTGAGAGCTAGGGAAAAGAGGCTGGATGCTGTGATGACAGCTGATCCCTGAGGCAACTGTTCCTGAAGATTAACAGCTCCCAAACTTCTGTGGAGGTGCGTCCTGAAAAGTGAAACTGTTTACTGCTTTAAAATATTGATCGCTTGATGCTCAATCATGTCTTAGTCCACTGTGTACAGTGTTATGTACCATAATGCTAAATGTGCCTTATTGAGTCAAGTGCTCCAGCTTAGGGCGAAGAGGAGAGTTCCTCATTTATTCTCATCTGTGTCATTCTCTATATTTTGGCTGTCAAGGGGGCACATTTTACTTTTAGGTCGCTTATATCAAGTATAACTATTGCAGTTGCACTTGAGGAGTTCATGCACCTCAGTTGCTAGGAACCTGATGTTTTTTCTGTTAGGATTTTTTCTTCTACTTTGTCTTCCTCTTCTTCCTCCTTCTCCTCTTCTTCTTCTTCTTCCAGATCTTGGAAGTGTGACACCACGCTTGGCCTGTCCGCAATATCAACTAATTACTCCTACAAAGTTGACTCAGTTTCCACCCAATTTGACACACAGAATGATTGAACAGCCTACATCACAGACTCTTGCACAAATTTTTGATAGTCATGGTGCATAATTAACATTGATGATGAAGATGCACAATCTGGAAGAGAGGTATCATGCTTCATGTTAAAGCAATCAAATTTGGTAAATGGGTTTCAAATCCCCCTCAAAACTTGGGCAAAAAACGAAAGAAAATGACCTCCTATGATGTGAAGCCAAACACCAAAACCTCTATCTTCAGGTTCATAGCTTGCTCAGCACAAATTGATTGCACATATTGGCTTTTATTTAACAAACCACTGGCCTTTCACATATGTTGTGAGCAAAACTTTGTGGCTACTCAATCAGCATGAGAGGAGAAATAGTATATGTGCTGCATGCAATTCCAAATAACTGGAGACTGCTAAGGTCCTATGTGATCGAGTCCACAGAATGGTAGCATACATGTGGTTGTGAATCACAAACAAATTTGAAAGCGAAGGCATTTGGCAAACTGAGGCATATTTCCTTACCACTTGGTGCTAGAACAACTGAACTCCTGGTCAAAGAGCGGATGAAGAAGGAAGGAGCAACATGTCGTAGCAACAGAGCTCCAAATTTGCACTGGTACCAGACCCTGATGCTTCTGATACTAAACCACTATGCCTCTACTGTTTGATCTGTGTCAAGACAGAGATTCATACAACAAAACACACTTTATATAATGCAGGCTGATGTTTTCTGCCCAGTGTGCATTAGCTGCCTTTGTTATGGGTCTCAAACATCAGGAGTAGCAGCTGCATAAAGCCTAACATGAAGCCCAGCTCTTGCCAAATAAAGCAATTATTATCCAAATGTACAATCCCATATGTCGAATATGAGCAGTTAAATAATGGAGGAATTACCTATGATTTCAATTCCAAGCTTGGGTACTAACTCGTTAAATAAGGCATACATGGAGGGATGGCAAACCCCATCAAAACAATCACAGCTACACAGAGTTCTCCACACCTGGCAGCAAGCTGGGCTCATGCTCTCCTAAATGATGCATTGTCCCTTCCTTCTTTCTGGTTTCAGCGGCTGATGGGGCTGCAGGTTGTGAAAAAGAAAACAGTCTCACAGGTTCAACCACTGTTTGCCAGTCCAACTCCTTCTCTCTTCCCTCGTTGCTGTTTTTTTGTTCGCTCTTTAATTTCAACTTCCTGTGCATGAGCAGACTTCCTGCTAGTGCACACACCCAACAGAAGAAAAAAAAACAAAAATCAGTGGTGTCTCAGTGAGGATGGATCATGGATGGAACATTTTGGAGTGATTATGACATGATTATGATAGGATTTAACCTGACTGGACCGGTGTATTTTAACTTCAAAAGCCGTGCCTAGTGCAGCTTTAAAGTGGGCAGATGTCGGGAGAAGATCATCTATTTTTTTAAACACCCTGCCCTACCCATAATAAAAAAAAAATTAAAAAAAACTCATGCCAGACATTCATTTGTCCTGCATTTGCTGTATTAAGAAGACAAACTCCAATTACAACACTGAGACATTATGATGATGCATTTTATTGGCTTTTGGGGCATTAAGGAGAGAAAAAAAATCCAATTACAATACCTAGACTTTATGATCATGCATTTTACTGGCTCAAATAAAAAGACTAAAAGTGAATGCACTTTTGCTCTCAGGGCCCCTGGACTGAGGAAGTCCCGGGCTCGCAGTGGCTCCCCATAAATCACTTTTTATAAAGCACTTCCAGACTTGCCTTTCATTCAGGGGTGTAATTTGGCCCACTTTCTCATCTTATGTCTTCCTAATATTATTTTGAAACCCTTATTCTCACTTTAACAACTTTTTCATTTGTTTACTATTTTATGTTCTGTATTGCAGTATTACTGTTTTTACTGTTTTTCTGCTGCTGTCCTCTCCTTATGTCTCGTGATGTCACACCGCTGACTCAGGGGCATTTGCTCACTGCCCTCCTTGTTGACCAGCCATTGTTATGCTGTCTGATTCTGTCTCCGGGGCAGTAATAGTCCTCTCGTTTGAAGAAGATGGCTCCTGTCACTTTTCCAGCATGTTGACAGTGCAGCTTGCCGGCATGTTTATGCCACAGGAGCTGTTAGCTTCGCACAGCTGTCAGCAGAATCTTTGCCACTTCCAATGTCTTCTGTCTCTCTTTGGACTTCATCATTTTTGGAGCGAAAAAAAAAAAAAAAAAAAAAGCAAAGGCAGATGGAGAAACAAAGCACAGGTCCCCCATGTCATGATTACCACATCCTCTATAATCTGACATCGTGTGTGTACGCATTTGTTCACAATATATCACATTCTGACTTTCTAAATGTACAAATATATATGAAAATAACACTGAAATAAACAAGATTGTCTAGCACATACAGATAATAAGAGTGCAGAGAAATAATCTTCAATCCACTGAGTTTCTTCCACTTTATATCATCTAAAATTTGTCTCTAAATATTTCTGAAACTTAGGGGGGGTCACGTCAGTAGAAGTGTTTCTGTGTTGTCATCAAAGGCATTGAATTACATACTATCCTTTTAAAAGTACAATAATTTGCTTTGTGCTCTAAATCGTTTTGCAGACATCTGTTGTGCTCTGCAGTTCTGCCAAGATCTGCCAATTTTCAAAGAGCTCGTGTGTTCACTGATAATACTGATGATGCCTAATGTTCCTTGGACTATCTTGTCATCTTTAATGAGAAGACAAATGATCAGTGTCCGTCTTTGTAGACAGACACTGCCTAATGAAACTGACTGATGAAAATTGGTCCGGAGACAGAATGTCTTTCTTTGAATCACCAGTTTCGTCAGTTTATTAGATTCTGTGCAATCATTTTTTACCAAAAACTGCACTGTTTGGTGTTTTTGGATGCCGCTGATTTGGCGTGACTGTAGCTGAAGTGTCAGAGCTCGGTGGTCATGTATTTTCAGGCTCACGTCACTTTGTGAAACCTTGGTTTGAAACAATGAGATTACAGATTGAGTGAGTGGGGTCACATCCAGAGGCTCCAGTGCAGTTTTAAGAAACGAGAATATCCTCCAGCACAAAACAACCCCACAGGACACGGATACTCAAACACCTGAACCTGGGGGCCACTTTAGGAACATGGCAAGGGGCCAGGGGCCAGCTGATAAAATGACAACATTAATGATACTTGATTACTTCTCTCTTTCATTTGTTTTATTTTCACAGAACGTATCAAAAGGTAAGTGCAATGATAGTCTGTTATGGCCTGGCTTTTCATTTCTATTTTAATAATAATAATAATAATTTTAATATTATTATTTTGTATTTTATCATTTTATTTTTATTTTTGATTGATTGCTTGGGCTTTGGACTTTGAGTATCCCTGCCATAGGACGTTTGTGCAGCAGCTTATTATGACCTGTAGTTAAAGGCAAAGTGAGTAGGATTTTCCTGAAAAACAATGTATAGACACATACAACAATAATCCCTTTCAGTCATCACCTGTGAGACTTTGCTGAGCTCGGGACTCTTCTGGGCGTCGGCCTTTGGGCAGCGGGTGTGTAGCTCTCAGCCAATCACAGTGCACAGAGCCAGATTGAAAGCACGACATCCAATAAGAAGCTACGATTCGTGGAACCATGGAAAAAAAGGAAATATAGAAAAATGTTTTGCCTTGTCATTTTTCCTTTTTTTTTGAATACGAGTGAATCTGGTGTTGGCTTTCACCTGCTGGTGAGCACTAAAGGAAAGGATGAAGATGAAGAGCGACGCGGTGCTGGCCTGTTTTCTGCTGGACATTTAGATGCCAATGGGTCAATATTTTCTCTTAGGATGGCAAGGGAATGAAACGAAATCTGTTGTTTGGGTCGTATTAGAGGGTTGGAGCAAATGAGCGATGGGGTTGTGTGGGATTGCAGGACTTACTGTAATGAAGAACTATAGAGATGATGCACCAAGAGTGGGATGGGGAGCAAATTTACTTACAACGATAGCTGGGTGGCAAAGTTACTGAGAGAACTGTGCTTTTATGTGCAAGAGAGAGAAAGGCAGTGAGAAAAAGAGAAAGAAAGTGGGAGCGACCGACGAGAGGGACAGATTCAAATGGAGATTAGACAACAGTTTCGAAAGTGCGATTGATTCAGCTGAAGAGCGGTTACTGTGCTTTTTGAAGAAGATGTTCTTTTTGGCAAAAACTTTATCTCTCAAAAAAGTTGGCCTCCAGCAGAATTTCTCATTTTCTTTTTAACATTGTGTAACTACAGTGTGCGGCTCTGCTAAACACTGAGGGCTTTTATCAGAGCGTCATGTTATGCCTGTGGGTGCCAATTGCATCCCTTAAAGCAGCCTTGTAATAACAAACATTGATTTTTTTTTCTATGCCCCATCAACCTCAAGTTTCTTGCAATGAACATGCAGGCTTTAGGATTTCACAGCTTTCTTTTGAACAGCCCAGCTCATAACAAAATGTCTTCTGACTGTTATTATCCTGCTGTTGTTGCTTTTCATATCCTCCCCGTGGGTACACAAGTACTGGAAGTTGTGCCTTCCTTTTTTATGTGAAATAGTGTTTTATGTGGTTTTATAAGCTGGCGTGAAGCTACACTGGTCCCCGCGTGCTTCGCCATAGAAGGAGAAGGGGAGAGGGAAATTGCAGGAGAGGTGAGCAGGGGAGGGAACAGGAAGAAAGCAAAGGGGAGAGGAGAGCAATGGAGCAAACACAGAATGATGAGGAGAGGAGGGCGGAGGAGGAGGGGACGGGAAGGGAGCACAACAAAGCAGAGAGGAAAGATCAATGAGCAGAGAGGAGGAAGGAAAGGCGAGCCGAGAAGAGGAGGAATCAAAGACACGCAGGAGGTCGTGATGCTAATCCGCCGAAACCTCTCGGGACTTCTGCCAATGTCACTGTGGGGCCGCTCACGGAGAGCAGGGCCACCAAACAAAGATGAAACCCACCGGAGAAGGCAGATGATGGGCTGATGCTGCGGCAACGATGCGCCGAGACAGATGGGCAAACTTGAGTGTGTGCGAATAGAACCTTGAGTGTACGGGAAGGACGTTTTTTTTGTATTATTGAAAGAAAAACCAACAGTCACGCATAAAAACCAAGGATTCAACAAAACAGAGCTGACAAAAGAAAGAAAAGAGGAAAAAATAGGTTACGTCTGAATAAGTTCACTCACTCTAAAAAACTATTTCACCACAAATTGGGACGTGGTCTCCTGAAGGCCAGAAGCGTCTTAGCAATAACATCACTTTTGATCTATCGGTTTTATTATAAACTTATTATCCAGCTCAAAAAATCTCAAAGCTAAGATGCTTTTGTGAAATCCAGTCTTTGGTGATGGCGGTTCAAACGGTGAACTACATCTGGGGAATAACCAGTGTGATAACTAAACTGATTGGGGACCAGTCATCTTAATGATCCAGCAAAACCTGACATGATTCTGCCCATAGCAAAAAGAAAATGTGTTATAAAGTGGAGGTGTGTGTGTGTGTGTGTGTGTGTGAGAGAGAGAGAGAAAGAAAGAGAAAGATCTCGGTATTAAAAGTGATTCAATCATCTCTCCTTCCTTGCCTTGAGGAAAATGTGCCACACACACACATAATGTATTTGAAGACTGACACATTGGTGTTTTGGCTCTGTGCTACTTTGAGTCTTATTAAAGATGTGAAAGACGTGACTTTGAAATATAAACTTTCATGCATTCATTTTCTTAACAGGGCATATTCAGAGAAGCACAACCTTTTTTGATCTCCTGTACATCAGGGTGCAGTAACTACGATTATGAATTGTATGTTATCGTAAATTCTTCCTGCCGTCATTCAAAAGTTGCAGCCATAAACATTATCGCACTCCTGACATTCTGTTCTACTGTCGGGCTTTCATTTCAGCCCTTTGGAGTCTCAGCGGCGAGAACAAAAAGCGGCGTGCGCGCAGTCAGAGGCAAAATAGAGAGTGGTTGGAGAAGAGGGCGGAGGGAGAGGCGGCAGCTGATCAGACATGCAGGCAAATAGACGGAGGACGGGCTGAGGAAGGGAAAATGAAAGGCACGACGAGGCTGAGACGAGAAGCGGGGCATGAAGCAGGGGCTGCGCGAAAAGACAAAAGGCAAGCGGGGAGGAAGATGACAAGAAGAGTTTCAGTGAAAAAGAGAAGGGGAAGATGAGGGAGGAGGAAGGATATCGGTGGCAGGCTCAGCTAAGGCTAAAGCCCCGCAGGCTTTCCCTCCTCCTGAGTGCCCCATCATTTGGGGGCATGTCACGAGTCTCCGGGATTTAAAATGGAGGGGAGCTACCCCAACAGAGACTCCTGCTATGTGTGTGAGACAAAGAGAGAGAGAGAGAGAGAGAGAGAGAGAGAGGGGAAAGACCACACATTTATTTGTAAAGGGACCGTCTTTAATTTCACCATGATGCTGCTGTGCCGGTGCCTCCGCTGTGCACTTTCAACAAGACTAGTGTAATTCTGCATGAGGCAACATTTTAATGTAACGAGACTGGACGGGCCAAGCTGAGGCCAGACTGACACTGCAGTTTGAATCACGGCAACCAAACAATTTGCGCTGTGATATGTCACATTTCCCGCTCGCGTGAATGGAGCACGGGCCAGAGAACACGTTGCCTATTGACTGTCTGTGCGATCATCTCAACCCACTGACAGCCTTTCTGCAGTTTGGTCACCTCCCTGCAGGAAAGTAGAGCCCGGCAGCAGTCATTATGCGCGATCCGGTCCCGGGAAACCGGGGAAAGATGGGAGCCATTCCGTCTTCTCCCAGCTCCAGCAGTTTTATGGCAGCTTTTCAATTAGCACTGTGGTAATGCTGTTTTTAACGAGGGTTGGTTTGGCTTGGCTCTGCCTTCACTGCCCCCTGATTACAAGTTAAAAGACAGCTCAAGATATTAAACCGTAATACAATTGTGGCAAATAGGGCTGCTGAATAAGCTGTAAATACTGTCATTCCATGCTTAATAATATCCCTTCACATTTTTACATACAAGCAAACACACAGACCAAACAATAAACTAGAAGAAATTACAACTTACGTCTTGCTTTTCCACTTCGCCAATTCCACTTCCCACAAGCTCTAACTGGATTTTTGCATATGTGCATTCAACAGTGGGTTTCAGTGATGGACAGCTGGTTTATGGCCAACCCTACTCAGGCGGTCCAACAAAAATAAGCCTGTGTTACCAGTCGAGCCTTGTCTCCCACAATTACGTTCAATTAAACGGCGTTCTCAGTTATGTTTCAAGGGGAACATGTTTTTGCCGTGGATTAGGTTTGTTTGTTTGTTTGTAATCCCTTAGTTTGAAGGCTGCACTGACTCAAACAACCGACCTTTCCCAAGTGACCCGAACGTTTTTATGCCTAATCTTAACCTTTCCCTAACCTTAACCAAGAGAATTTGGTGGCTAAAGTCAGGAAAATGGCAAAAATTCCATCCACTATATAAGATGCATTGATTGGAAATGTATTTGTGATACGTCAGAAACAAACGTAATCTGTGACAAAATCCGTTTCCACCCTAAATGTAATTAAGAAGGCAGTTGAGTCGTATGGGGATGTGATTTTTAGGAGACAGGGCTGAGCAGCCGTAATCACATAGTGAGGCTATCAGAGGAAAGAGTCCTGAAACTCGATGGATTTTTCTTCCCTTTTTGCCAAAATTAAACTCTGCTGTCAGGTATGGTTACCGCCCAAAGGAGCTGACAAAAGGATATTTAAGAGGGAAATACAAACAACGGTGATTGAGTGCTCCCCTCGGAGAGAGCTGGGCTCATCAGTGTTAGATCTTCTGCCTCTTTTATCCTTGGGATCCTTTTAGCAACAGGGCTGGTAAAAATTAGTGTCCGGTGTGCCGTTTACTGATGACACATAATATGATTTCTGGAAGCTTTTGGTTGCTCAGAGTAGCTTTAAATAGGTATTAATGTCTTATGTCATGTGGCCAAATTGCTCTTTTTTTTTTTTTTTTCTTTCTTTCTCAGTGCAGCCTCAGTAGCTGGCATCCTGTTTGGGATTCAGAACAAACGCCCTTGTCATGACTCAACCCTCATTGAAAAAAAGGGATAGTATGTCTCAAATGCCATCATTAGGGATTACCTCAGTGTTCTTGGAAACCAGAAAATGTTGGGGCTGATATGGATCCATTTCTAATCCTGTTCCATGGTTGATGTCAAAACGGCCAGCGCGGATCTGCTGTGTGCTTTCTGCATGTGTGTATGCATGTGTGTGAGAAAAACCCTCAGGAGTGTTGATGAAGTGATTTTCTTAGAAGTAGCACACAACAGCGCTGACTGCCTAAAGGCATCTGGTCGGTGATGGGAGTCTCCAACCATTAGACTCACTCGCCCGAGAATATTATTATTGATTTTGATCTTGAGCTACGGCCTATTGAATGCACTGACTTGTTTTTTCAATGGCAAACAGCAGTAGTGGGAGCTATCGTTCAGCACTAATGACATCATTTTGCGAGGGTGCCTTCTCTCTCCTGAGCGGGTGCTGTAAATATATTTATTTATCTCTTTCACAGGCGAGTTCGAGAGGGGAGAGGAGATTACCTGTCGAGATTATGCCCAGTGATTAATGTTTGTTTGGGCACCATGAGATAATGCGTATTTGATTTAATGACTAAAATGAATTGCTTCTTTGCAACTTGCAACTTCAAATCGCTTTTCAGGAGGCGGGGGATGTACTAAAATGTCTTAATTTTCAAACACAGAGAGGATTAAAGGACAGAAATAGACTAAATAGACCAGACTACATAGACATACTTCTTGCATTATTGACAGTAATGTCTTGTTCACGGTCACACCCAAGGTGGGTGTAATGAAGCAAGCAAATGCATATTGTTTGCTGGTGTGCGAGGCTGGGATTCAGGTTGGGGTTCCTGGACTCCGTCAGGCTCCCACCTCTGGTCTTTTTGGCAGACGGAGGCGGCAGACTGTTTGGGATGGAGGCTGTTCAGGGCATGTCTCAGACTTGGGTCGTGTAATAATCATGACCCAACCATGACCCAACCTATCTTCTACCCAACCAAGTATAGCTCTGCATTTGAAGTGCTGCAATAACAACTGGAAGAATTCTGCTGTAATGAGGGGGAAAAAAAAAAAAAAACCTGCGGTGGCTAGCTATGGGAGCCAAAAATCCACTGTTCAGGCTGGTGTTATCCAAGCAATTAAACCAACCAAAAAAGAGTTTGTTTTCTTTTTTATGATTGTGAAAATCCATCCACCATCACTACCACCACCACCACCACTAGGGAGCTGCTTTTGCCCACATTTACTAATCCAAAGATTTAAATCATGGAGTTTAAAGGCTGCAGTCAGTCACATCATGAGAAGTCTGATGTTACAGATGAAGTGAAGTTTGAGTTCTCATCGAAATATATGCAGTTGCCGTTTAATTTCCACTAAAATGTACTCTTGCTCCATTAGTGTCATTTATGGTGATTGAGTCAAGAGCCCGTCATTAACTCAACAAGAAGAAGTAATGCACGTAAGCCTGCATTCAGCCTGCAGTCAGCTCTCCCTGACTAAAACCCAAGCAGGATCAAATCTATATATCCATATTATGAAATGTAAACCTTTTAAAACCTGAGGCGGCATAATTTGGAGTAACACATAGCTCCCGGAGCATTCTCCTGCGTATTATACAGCTACTTGCTGAAGACAATAAACGTTTGACACAAAATATTGATTCATAATGAGTTTATTACAAGTGAAATTAACTTAAGGTCGTCTGCCAAGAAAGCAGCTCTGCAGGACTGCAACAATAAAAACGTCTGTAGCTGGCATCCATGGAAACACTGTGATAAAACTGTAACCATAGCAACACAAACATCCTGTAAGATTACTTTCAGCCTCTAACCAGCAATCGAAACTTTAGTGCTCTCTGAATGAAATAATTAAAGTCATGAAAAATCCATGGGAAGCCATGGAAGACGGAGAATAGCGAGATTTGGCCCCAGTTTGCCACTTCTATTTTGGCTTCATCAGAGAGCCTTCATCAGAGCGTCATGAATCATGAATTTTCATGCTCTGATGGAAGCTTTATGCCAAAACACTGCTCACTGTGGCAGCGCAGCCAGCTCGAGGAGGAGGTGCACCTGTTGCATATATCCATATAAATTCAAGGAACGACTGGAAAAAATCGTCAGTGTTTCTCACCTCCGTTATCCAAGTGTTGTTTGTGGAGCCAAAGAGTGGGGACTTTCTGGCACATCACTGTTTAAAGGTGCACAATGCAAAATTGCTGAGGGTTGATTGAAATGAGGATCCTTCAGGCTCAGTTGGCATAACTGCGGAATAAGCACACAATTTGATGGTTGAGTCTAATTATTACTGACAAAAATGTGGATTAAAAACACGTAATTGTCAGTTGAATCTAAAGGTTCTTGGCTTCGGTCGACCATTAGCAAATTTTGCACCGTGCACCTTTAATATTAGAAATCTACAAACTGGACTGGACTTGACACAGCATTAAAAATGAGTTCGTTAACCAGTCAGAACTGATTATTCAATAAAGCCTTATGATAACGAAATTGGTTAACTCACTAATTTGCACTTTTCCGAGTACAAAATTTGCATTAGTGTTGAGTCTGGCCACTCTACTGCTCTATTGAAACTTGGCTTGAGAGATCTTCTTTCTTCCCGCCCCCTGACGGCAAAACATAGCCCAAACATAGCCTGGCACTGGATATGCAAATAACTGGCAATAAGCATTCCTCCACAAAGGCTTGAAGTCAACGTAAGCCACATGAAGCCACTGTAAATAACGCCGTTTTAAAACCTGTGAGGTAAATACCTGCAGATTGATGACAACACTGATTGAGGTACTTCCTTCAGAACAAGCGAGGCAGCTGCACTGTATGATCTCAGAGCCACCTTACACCGAGACAGCAATTCGGAACACACTTGTTATTTTCACCGGTGCCCAACTCTTCTTTTTTATTGCACATTTGCAAGACACTAGCAGCCTAATTACAAAGTTAATGTTTTATAGCCAATCCTACCCGAGTGAATGAGCTAAATCTGTTAAATGAGATTGTTTGCTGCAAGGAGGGCCCGGGGTGTGTTCTGATGTAAAGCAGAGGATGCAATGCAGAGCTCTGTGAGGGACTGAAGGTGCACCGAGCGGCCAAAACCACAGGTGAGTTTCGAGGCCAATGTGAATGTGGCGGCAGAGACAACTCGAAAACCTTCTCACCTCCATGCAAATCAACAGAACCATGACCCAATTGCTTATTACAAATACATATAATTTTTTTCCCCCACATAAAATTGGTGTTATGATGCTTTTTTAAGCAACTGTATTATTAAGAGACTATGATATTGGTTGTCTATGCATCGTCAATGGACTGATCCACCTTGTTCTTGATGCTTTGACTCCAATGTAAACACAATCTCCTGACAGGTCAGAAATCAATGGGTGACATCAGGCTTACTTCATTCACTATTATTTTACAGTTTGTCATGTGCACCAGCAGTCATAAGCATGTCTGCATCATCTGTAAATACACCTCAGCTAAGAAACAGTGCCACCTGTATCTCAGCACCATCGTTAGGTGAATCGAGTACAGCAAGGATGGCAGCGTTTTCAAACATCAGGTGTACAAATAATTAACATGAAAATCTGCTGCCACTTCACATTTCTGAGCGCAGTGCATCCACTTGTTCTCACAACTAAAACTCTACCTCTGTTAGTAAATCCTCTGTGGCTTTTATAGCTGCGACTAAATATAGTACCAATGAAATGTCTTAACTCTGATCCCTCTTCTTATGATTTTTTTTTTTTTTTTTTTTTTTT
>OMLB01022876.1:0-16604 GCA_900302555.1 Myripristis jacobus
AGTATTGCAACATTAGTGAAATTGCACAATCCCTGCTATCTGATTCAAAACACAAATCCAATTCAGCATAAACTTTGCATAAACATATGTAAACAGCAACAGTTATGTGTGACAAGTATTTAAACATACAGGCTTACAGGCTTACATTAGAATAAGAACACTCAGCTAGAGAGTGAGGGATTAAGTTGCATCTATATCACTGATACTAAAAACACAAAATTTCAATGTTGACTCGGTGCCTAAGTATCCATTCTCGTCCCAAGTGCTAGCACTGTGCAGAGGCAGATGGCACTTTACATGAGAGGAGGCTCAAGTTGAGTTGGAGAGGAGCTGTAGGTTCGCACTGAATAAGAACCTTGACTTTCCTAATTACCGAAAGTCTCTGCTGACGGCATTTATGAATATCTGATGCGCCGGGTGAGGCTGCGATTGCTGTCCAGTGTAATGCCAGAGTGCCCCGGAGCCTCGACCTGCTTCGCTGCCTCACCATTAATAATAATTAGGGAGCCGGCGCTATCTGTGGCCGGGTTAATGAGAAGTTCCTCAGTTTTAGGGACATTCAGTTCACGCTGCACCGTGAGTTAAGACAATCAGTCTGTCATCGCCAGCTCACAGCATGAAAGGCGGAATATATAAGAACAAGGTAGAATATGTAAGAGCGAGGCCACAAACACATCTGCATGAAGCCAGTTCACAACAGAACTGCAACAAAAACTCTTTTCCTATCCGTGTTGCTCGACTCACCGCCTCCCGCTACTCCAGATGGCTGATCCGCCCCTGCTTGCCACCTAACCAGCGCCAACAAATTTCTTTTCAGTGGGTAAGGTGGGATGAACATGTTTTGTATTCACCCATTACTCATCACTTAGGCTCCTGTTCTTGGTCAATTTCCCAGAAGCGGGGAACACTTACAATCCACTAATAGATGCACCAGCAGGCACATGGTACTTTTAGATCGTTACTGTGTCTGAACTCCATATTGATTTTGTGTTATTATAGGCCCTTCAAAAAGCTTCAAAGTGTGTGAGAAAAAAGCATACTTAAAGCTTGGGAACACTCACAAAAAGCCTACTTAACTGTCACTGCTGAAGTCACATCGCAAAATTCAAGGTTACACAACATTTTTGATCATTAGCAGCCATTAACAAAGAATAGCGAGCCTTTCAAACTCTCTTTAATGACTGGCAATGACAACTCTTAATTTCTTACTGTCACCACTCAGCATGTGAGTGTATAAAATGAGAAAGCAGGCACACTTAACTGTCACTGCTGCACACAAAATTGATTAGATGGGGACCATTATTGAAAAACGTTTGAACAGTTTCTCATTAAGTTGTTTCATCTATATCGTTCCATTTGCTCATATACCCACATTTGATCATTAAATGTGGAGATGAGCTGTCCATCTCCAAGACTGACAAAACCAACTTCCATGTTCATGTTATAAATGACAGATCCTCCAGACAGATATGACAGTGTTGCATCATATATCTGCCTGAAAAATCCCTTACTGCGTCTTCTTTTTCCACTGATGTACTTAACACAATTTATCCACTCTCAACTCTGTTTCTACCTTCATTCAATCCATTTGCTCTCTCTCCTCTTACGCTTGATTATGCCGTGATTCCTGTATCTATTAAGGCCACTTTTTTTTTTCTATTCCATTTCTTCATGCTGTATTCTTGCCCATTCATTCCAAGTCCATTACTCCAAAAGGCCCTGAGTTTTGAATATACAACGAGGGCTGCATTACAGTGCATTTCCAAATATATATTCCAAGTAAGTCAGGCATGCGCCTACAAGTAAATAAATAAATTCCTAGATGTACTTAGTGACAGAATAGAGCTGAGGCATACGCTTCAGGCACCAGCAGAGCAACAAGAAATTAAATACCGAACACTCAAAGCGAGAAGGTTTCCCGCCCCTCTAATAAATGACTAATGCAATCTGTCATATTGGTTGGTTATTGTGTAGCCAAGTTAGATAAGGATTAAGACAGACAAAAAGAAAGCAATAAATACAGAAAAGAGGGGGCTGATATCAATGTTCCCTCAGATGTTCTTTTTGTGATGAGTATATTCAGACACACACACAAATACACACACACATATACAGTTGTTATCGGTCTTCATTTTAATCTGTAAGTGCGGTGCCTTTGATCTCCGGCTCGATGAGGAAACACAAATTCAAAAGCAGCGAGAGCGAGAGAGCAAAGGCCTGTCCAATTATGGCAAACTAAAGCAATGTTTGAAATATCCAGTTGTTCAAAAAAAAAAAACACTTGTACACATTTAGTTTCCAACAGTGTGAAAACTCCCAACGCCAACACAGTTCCAGCAAAGCAGAGGTTAGAATTCATTATGAGCAGATAAATTAATCCAGCTGATCACTCAAGCAGAACGAGGCCATCGAGTCTGACACGTCATTAGTGTAAAGCATTCTGAGCACAAAAAAAACAGAAATAAAGATAAGAAGCAATTTCACTCGAGTCCAAATAAGGTATTTTGTTAACAAAACAGGAGTCATGATAACCAATTTCAGTGTCTTTTTGAAGTCTTTCACTAGTTGGGCTAATACCAGTTTTGACTGGGTAGTATTGTATAACACTACAGCACAACAGAGCTGTCCAGTGTAGTCTAGTTGCCATATATATAACACCACTCAGCGTCACGGCAACATTAATCCTCCACTTACCCTCTAATCTCCTTGGTTACGCTCGCCCATATCTATCATCCTTTTACAATATACTACACACACACACACACACACATGTGCATGTACATATGCAGTGATACAAAAACACACACATACGAACACAGACAGATAAACAAACACACATGCATGCATAACCTTAAAGCCGCCTACACAAATTCTCCATGACTTATACTTTAATGAAGAAGTGTAATAAACCTCTGATGCATACTGCAGGCAGACTTTATCGTGATGAACGCTGAACATTTTGAGTGAACATATTTCCAAATAACTAGGTTGTCACTGGTATAAAATTATTTATGTTTTTCCTGTTGGTATGACATCAATTTCATGCTTCATTGGAATGGATTGTTCTTTGCTTGAATGGATTCTGTGGATTACTTGTTAGCTTGTAATCAATTTCATGGTTTGTTCCAATGGCTTGTCTTATCATTAGGCTTGTGCTATCACAGCTGTAATATGCAGATGCTTTAAATAAAGCGAAGAGCTATTTATTTATGTTGCACTGAGTTATTAATGACTACTGAAACAGCCTTACATTCAAAGAGCTTTTTTTGTGTCGTTTTGTTTTTGGTTGTCCAAAGGCAGTGTAGCAGGCGACAAAAGCAGCAGCTGTAATGTAACAAATAACCTCATGGAAGTAATATTCCAACATCAAGTGTTCCATTTACAAGTGCAAATTAAGTGTCTTTGATGTAAAAACATACAACGACAATCACGCTGCATGGGTATAGCTGTTGCCCTCAAAGCATAAGCTCATTTCATAAGTGCTAGTTATGATGGGCAAAACACTATAAAGGAAATCACCTTTCATATTATAAATCACATCATTTATGCCTAGGCTGACTTGACCATGCTCGCAGCAGTGATAACCTCTTTAATGTAAAACACAGCATGAAATGTATGAGAATGTCTAATGCAGATCCTTCTAAGTGGTAGTAATATCTGTCTGGGGGTAAGTGGGAGATGGCCGCTAAGATCCATTTTCATGCCTATGATTTGCATCTATTTAGTGCTGATGGGTATGAGTGCTGTCACCAGCTGCCCTGTCACCTTTTGATATGCCATTAACACACCTTCGCTCCTCGGCTCTGTCCTTTTAGTCACTGCACACAGAAGGAGATAAGAGTGGAACTAATAACGTAGTGCAAGTAGTATAGAAGGTGATCCAATTTTCAAAATCAACTTTAATTCCTATGTGTTTTACTATATTAAAGTAAAGCCTCTGCTGCTAACAAACGGTAAGAACCCTTGCCAAGTGTTATCAGAGACGTATAGAGCAATATGAAGGCATCTAGCATGGCGCCACAATGGCTGCAATATTGGCATTTTTAAATTAATTTTATCATACATATTACCACTGAGTGAAGCAGAGAGAACAAGGAGCATCTGGCAGACAAGCCTCGAGCTGAGAAACACTGTGTAATATGAGGTGATTAGTCATCAGTGGGTGGTCCATTGGGATATACTCTCACAATCTACCACTGCAGAGCTACTGAAATTGTTTCAAACCACATCAAATAATACTGGGCGTAATAATCCTAATTAAATTAAATCAAATTATATGACAAGGTGCACTAGTACTGCGATGCCAGGCAGGGTAATAGCGATATCAATATCTTGTTCATGTTATTCCGTCCTGGATGGTGAACTCCACATACTGCGAAAACACAAACACACACACACACACACAGCTATGTGAATCATACATGCCTCTCCAAGGGTCAATCGACTTTATACAGTCACTGCATTGCTTCTTGCAACTGCAGCAGTAGCATGGCTCCTCAGGCAAGTGTGCAGTTTATGTGTACGTTAGCATGTGCATCTTTCTGACAGGCAGCTCTTTTAAAAAAAATCCAGTTTTCCTTTTGTAATGAAGGCTGAGCTGCTGAGCCACCCTCCCTGATGGTTACAGCCTCTGTAACTGAACCCAGTCTGTGGCTGAGATCCTATTTTTCCATGCTAAAAATAATAAAATAATAACATGCTTTGAAGAATCCAGGACATCCTGGTGAAAGATGTTTACCATCATGACTCCTTCAAACACTATTTTTTGAACTATTTGCATGAAAGGCCTTGACCATGGCAGCTTAAAACAGACTGAGCAGTGGAGACAGAGAGAGCACAAAAATCTGACAGTGAAAAGAGAAAAAAGGCAAAAAAACAAAAACAAACAACAACTGAGTTAAACTCAGATGCTGAGGCTATTTGCACTTAACTGATTCAACCAAACTGGAAAATGAAACGATTCTGAATTACAGTTTTCTACTGACTGGTCATTTAAGTTTCCATCTCAATTGCGATCATCTCCTACTTTCCATTATGCCCCCCGCCACCTCGACTGTCATAAAAACCCACTTGGAGTCTGACAGCGGTATGTGATTTACCCATCATGCCTCTCTGTTAGTCCACTTAACCCTGACTGGGAGAGCTGTGATGCAGTAATTGGCTCGACTTAAGACCCATCCCTAAATCATGTTGCAGGCTGCTTTCTGCACACATACACAGACACACACACTTCACCTATCATTTCCCATCTACCTCTCACTCTTTTTAAAATATGTCAAGATGCCCCAAGGTTATAGGAATCAACAATACTAAGAGCAGGATATGGTGAGTAGTGGTGGAAAAACAGCATCCATGCACATAGAGACATAACAGCTTTCTTTCTTTCTCACTCTCTCTCTCTCCCTCTCTCTCTCTGTCATACATACTCACAAACAATCAAACACACAAGTGCATTTCACACAGAAAGCAACACTAAATGCAGTGAATGCAGTGGTCCACAGTAATGGTCCCCATTAGACACAGTCTCTTCCAGCGAAGCCAGACTCGATCGAACCTCAGAAAGGTGCTCTAAAAGCTTTTAGACAAGGCTGGTGGGGCTTATTCTTTCCCCACTTGTTCACCTGCTGATAATTTCTACAAAGCTCTCCAGAGGCGCAGATCCAGCGCTGCAGCAAAATAAGGCGAATTTAACAAGCTCTCATTCCATCCTAGAGAAACACAAAGTCGAAAAATATAGCAGACAGGGTATATAATTGTCCCTCGCCTGAACGTTCCCACTCGAGCTGCACGGTTTTAGATGATGATACAAATTTCACAATTTACGCTGTGCATTGGCCAACTGTTACATATTTGGTTGTTGTTACCTGAATGGGAAATGACATCATGCAGTTTCAAAACAAAAATAGCTGTAATTCCCGACTCTCTGGTTGGTTTGTGTGCAGCTACAGCATATAGAAAGAGCAGAAAAGGTCAAGGCAAAAAACAGCAGAACAGCAGAACAAGACGAGCAGAAGAAGAAAGAACAGGAGGGACTGGACAAGGAAAAAGGTAAACGGTGATGATGTGGCCTGTCAGCAGGTACTGCTATGTTCACAAGACATTACATTAAATTCCCATGCTCAGTCTTGCCTGCCATTTTCGCACCATCTCACCCCAGATCCTTACTCTATCCCTCACCCTATGAGCACACACTTGAGTTCACAGTATCCTCGGTGCTGAGGGAGACACACACACAAAACCACGCACTGCACCACACAAAACCAGGTGACATGGAGAAGAACACCAGCTGGACAGCATTTCATCTGTGAGTCCTTGGGGTCAAAGAAAGGTTGATGTTCATCACAGCCCCGTGCAACGCAGGCCTGGCATATGCCAGTCTCATGTCAGATGGTATAACATCTGCGCCAGCCACATGTATGACCTGAGGCACTGCTGTATGAAAACGATGAGTAATTAAAGCGAGATTTTGGGCTATATCAGTAGACGGGCGGTTTGTGGTTTGGGGCGACTCTGGAGTGTGAAAGGTTGGGGCGGGTTCAAGTCTGAATCGTGACCTTTGTTATGTCATGTCTCGCCTTCTCTTTCTCATTAACAACGCCGCGAAATGGCATCTTGCTTCTTTGATTTTACATATTTGCTGTTACAACACAGGATGGAACATAATGTACAGAGGGATCATTCAAAAGTTTAAATCAAACGGATATAAGGGAGACAAAATCAGTTTTATTTGACAGGATGGGTGGAGAGGCGTGATGCCTTTATTGGCACCTTCTGGTGCAGCATGAGGTCACCATTAAAAATACACTGTTTTCCAGGAAGTTAGAGCCATTGAACTCATTTCATTGGGACTTGAGAGTAAAAAAAAAAAATCACCTTTCCACCCTGTTACATCAATTTCCTCAGAACTGCTGCCTGAACTCCAGTATAAGCAATGTAATGGCTTCATGAAGATTATCTGGTTTTCATATCAAGGTTCTGTAATGGTTTCATAAGCCCAAGAAGTCAGGGAATTTTGCTCAGCCAGGGGAAAAGGTAATTCTTCAATTGAAGCAATAACATGAAAATCACCGAAACTTGGAGTTACGCGTTTTCCATGCAACAGTGGTGCACAGCACAAAATGTAACATTATCATAAATTATCCCCTAAAACTAGACTGCATCGATAGAAGAAAATGCCATAAAAAAGGCACCGTGACAAACAGTCAGCTCAACCTTCAGCATCATTGAAAAATGCGAAATACCCCCAGCTGAAATCAATTCATATTATTTCTCAATGATGACAATGACATCAGGAATCCTCCACTGAGACAAGAAAAGCATGAGGAGAGAATAAAATAAGGGGAGAGACAGAAAGAGAGAGAAAGAGAGAGGAGGAGAGAGAGAGAGAATAGCTAGAGGGTAAGTCCTTGAGTGAGGGGAGTAGGACAGCCTTGCTTGGAAAAGGAACAATGCTATAATCTGTAGCAGGAGAATTTGGCTCCGGGCTGCGGGTCAATATAAAACTGATTGTGTGTGATATGTGCCTGCATGTACTGTTTATGCACCCTGAGTAGCAACACACCGACAGTGGGTCACTTTATCTTAATGGAAAAATTAGCTCCTGACGTACAGACATCCACCAAAAATAAATGATTTGAACCATGAGACACATTTGCGATGAGACACTGTAATGCCTAAGAAAGTACAGCACTGTGCTCTAAAATATCTTCCAGACAGACTTTTCACTGATAGTTATGTCCTTTTATGACAATGTTTGCACAACTTTGTCTGTTTTAAGAAATGAAAACCTCGGACGCTGGCAAGGTTTAGGTAAATAGATCAGTGTTCAAGTATCATTCCTGAGGCTAGATGTCTGCTTTGTGCCGGCAGTGTTGCAGCAGGGGGTGCCGTCTCTCCAAAAGATTTCCATGAAATGAAAATCACAAGAATGACTTAATGTGCATGTATGTAGAGGCAAACATCTGGGATTTCCTGAAAACAGCTCTCAGTCAAGGCATGTGCACAGTAAAAGGATGTAGGCTGGATCTGTTCCCTGGAAAAACCACAAGCAACTGATTCTCAAAATAGCGGTGAGCCGGGGTTCCACGGCATATAAATGGGATTTGGGCTGACGAATCAGATTGGTCCAAAGGAGGAAAACATAAAGTAGGAGAGGCCAGTGACAGTCAAACTCTGCAGAATTTGAATCACACTTATAAAAGTCAAATGAAATAACATGACTGTAACATACAAAGTTTACAAGAAAGCATCTGTTTATTTATATAGCCAAGACAGGGGATGTATTCATAAAGTATATGGCTTAAACTCAGTGATTTGCATGTATTGACTCTGGAAAATTACCAAACTAATTCCAATAATTAAAGAACCACAATGTTGAGCTGACTATATTTTGCTTTCTTGTCTTCGTCCATGACAACAGCACCTGATTAAGATAGAGGAACGTGCGCATGTCAGAGAAAAACGAGACAAAAAATATAGAAATATCTTATTTTCTAAAAAGGCAATTAGGCAGTTCATGTCCAGGGAATAATTGCCATTTAGTGATTTGGGCACATCATGGCCTCAAACAAGTTAATCATTATAAAGGGAGCCACTGCTTATAAATGTCAGTCGAGCATTAACAAGGCACTCACTTCGCTAAGTCTACGGGTGGATAAAGAGAAATACCAAGACAGAGGGGAGACGAGAGAGAGTGAGGGAGAAAGAGATGGAAATTGAGTGTTAGAGACAGAGTGCGTGTGATGTCCTCATGGCGCAGCCAATCAACACTCCTTTCTCTGAGTCCAGTCAGCACTCCCTGTGTTAAAGCCATTTATCAATCTAGTCTACTGTGTCACAAACTAAGAGTAGCCCAGCTGCTGTGTATGTCTAAGCTCGTGTCTGTGTGTATGTATTAATTAAGGTAAACTAGTGAACTGAGCAATTAAGTGATGAGTGGCATGTCTATGAGGAAACCTGAAGCCCTAAATTGATTTAGCACCTGCTTAAAGGCCCAGTCTGTCAGTGCAAGTGTATTAACAGAAACTAATGGGATCCGACACACAAACACACAGAAAAAAAGGGTGAGCAAATAGCAAAGACTAGCAGCACAAGCCAGTGATGCATATCAGGTCATTCACAAAAAAAAGTCCCATATGGAAAATGGAAAAAAAAAAAAAAAGAGTAGAGTGAGAGAGAAATAGAGTTAGATGGATAGAGAAGAAAATACACCGCCTCTGATGATTGCTTTGTATTGGAACTGGAGAATAAAAGTGAATAAAATCAACAATATCCTGGGACCCAGAAACAGCCAAGGGGCATCTTCCATTAAAGTGACTATTTGTCCCCTCACAATTCACTCCCTTCATACATGCAGTTTCTAAAAGCAATTCAGCAGTACAGCGCCTCAACCCAATATCTCTCATACTACTGGGAAAGCACAATTTGGGGTTAGGGAGCCATCCAATCAAAAACACAACTGTTTCTTATGATGAAATGGCATTGTGGCAGTGATATAGCCTGCAATGCCCCAGAGAGCCCCGGCTGGACATTACAATTCAATGTGAATGCACATCCCAGTAATAACTACATTACATCTAGCCCGGCTGCCGCATTTTTATAAGTTGAGGGCAAACGGGAGCGCAGTGCCGCCTCATTAATTTTTATCAAAGATGAACTCCTGGCATTCTTACAGTATTCATCTTACGAATTGTTAATCACGCTGGTCAAACAGGCATCTAGATAGCGAGTTTGCACACAATGATGGAGTACAGCATGTAACATTTCATACAAACTTCTGAGAGCGGCATGCTGCTGGGTTCCTAATGAGAAATCATATCCATGGAGACAGTAAGGAGGCACATTTTTAAGAGAGGTCACCGAAACCACATACAGTTACTACACTGCAAGATATCGACCGTGTACTGCAAGCCATTTTTATCGTAATTGAAACCACTATAACATCTATAATGCCTATTAGAATGTCTGAGCATGGCGTGGGCTCCTGAAGCCAGACTGTAAAATGAGCATGAATACTGTCACAACACACTAAAACACCTTTCTGTCAGTCTGACATAAAAATTGAGCATTTCGAAATATTGTTTGGACCTTAAATCGTTTAAGTTGCACTTGGGTCACTCATTTCTCAAGCTTACAGGCCTGTGTCTCATGCTTCTAACAAGTTTGCAGTTAAAGTTACAAAACATAATGCATCCTAAGTTTGTGGGAGGTTCTACAAAACAAGTGAAACAGGAACAATATGACTAAAACAGGTAAACTACCAAGTTCTTTGAGTTGTCTAACCCTAAGCATAAAGTCAAAGAAAAGTTTTGTTTGTTTGTTTGTTTGTTTAAACAGCAGTGTTATAGTAGTCCATGCACAGTACATGGCGTAGTACAAACCAGACCATGGTGGGTACTGGATGAGTCAAGGGTGCTAAAGGCTTAGCAGATGTACTGCAGGAGAACAGCTTGAGGAGCATGAGGAGGACGGTGAGGGGTGCGGTAGGTGGTGAGGACTGGGTGGGTGGCTGGCTGGAGTCATAACTGTCCTCGGTGGTCAGCTGAAGTTCTTCTAATGAAATGATGATGTAATGAAACTGTAACCATCACGAAAACTGTCTCTGGCACTTCCCTGGCAGTGCCCAAGTAACACACAGTCCATGGCATGACATCTCTTGATGACACACCATGTTGCTTCATTATTTCTCCCCTTTCCTTCCCGCTCTCCCTCCAGCTCGCTGTTGTTTTCCCCTTCCAGTGGGCTGCTAGTGGCACTGTCATGGCAACCGTCATCCACAGTTCACTACCGGTGTAGTATGGTAGGTGTTAAGAAACCTCATCAGCAATGAATTCCACTCCTTGACAGTACCATGACATTTTTCATACAAACAGGGTAGCACACACTTTCAGACTTTGCTGCCCATGACACTGTATCACACTGTAATTCACAGCCACTTTCAGAAAAAAAGAAGTTCATATACAAGCTTATAGAATAGCACATGGTGCGAGGAAATAACTATGTACACAAAATGTTGCGGTCTGCAAAGTGTTAGCATGAGGCTAATGGATGAGTATGAAGAGGAAAAACAAAAAGAGAGAAACAACAGGAGAGGTGATTAATCTGCATGGATACACACAGATGTGCAGCGAAGCAGAGAAAATAAAACTCACTAGATTCCAAAAAGAAAGTACTTTTTGATCATCTGTGATCCGAATCTGTTTTGTATTTCTGTCGCGCTCTCAAGATGCCAGCTATGACAACTTTGACATGTTTTGGTGCCTGTGCTGTCACAAGAAACTGTGAAAAACGAAACATTAATATCTTTGTAATGCTAATGGCACAGTAACTGGTGAGCTAGATGAGAAAACCTCGAGTAAAACTACACTCCTGGGCACGAATGTGTTTCCACTGCAACATCTGAGTGGAGAGAGGAGAGACAGAAAGGAAATGAGAGACTGTCAAAATGAATCCTCAGCGACTACCCCTAATGAGAGCACTGTGTCCCATACAGGACACTGTGAGTTGGAAGACATGACGTGAGCGTTGGTGTGTGTGTTCTTGTTTTGCTATCTTTCTGATTTTAAACCTTAGTGAAGAAATTTTAATAAAAAATTTGGGGCTAATTTAGCTCCCCCTCACAACAATCATGACTGACGCAGTTCAGTCAAACTCAGAGGCTTTCACTCCTGTAGTCAGGTTTATTTGGATGTGTGAGAAAAACATATTTGAACCCAGGTGCACACCAAATAATCTCACTGAAACTGCCTAAAAAAGCCTGAGCCCTCTTTCACTTAAACAGCAAATTGTGCCATTGCATCAATTACAGGATTTATTTTTTTCACTTTGATGGAGCAAGGCTTGTTTATGCTCAGGTAACAACCTGTGCTACCCATGGGAACCGAGCCACGGGACACACAGAGGTGCAAAAATGGTGTCCAAGATCTCGTCTCAGTCTGGGTAAGTCGTAAAAACGGTATTTTGCCCAAAATGTTGGCGTGTTCCTATAATTTACTGGGACTGGAATCAAATTCACGGAGATCAGTGGTGAAGAGTTTTATTTTTTTGTGTGAAGATTGTCTGCTGACGTGGTTTGAGTTTCAGTGTCTGTTAGGCCATGGTGGCTATCATTACTCATTCTAACGACACAGCTCTTGTATTATTTCTCAGTCAAACATGGTTGCTGTAAACTTCTGGTGAACCAGAGGCTTTTTTTTGCCCCCGCAGAGAATGAACTACTTGACACCGGATGTTCAGAACAACAAATTTGAAGGCTTTCATGAGTTTAACGTAGGTTGAATCATCAAAGCAGGCATTTATTTCCCTGAAAATACCATGTACTATTACTTAACGCTAAGACACATAATTACGTGTAGGTTGGGGTAAGTGGAGAGGTTAGAGTTAGAGGGTAGGGAATAAAAGTTGTCAATGTAATGATCTCACAAATATAGTAAAACAGAAATGTGTGTGTGTATGTGTGTGTGTGTGTGTGTGTGTGTGTGCATATGCGTGTGTATGTGTATGCTTTATGACCCACATCCCCTCTGTGAGGTGGCTCCTTCATCTCTGTGTGAGAGGGGACATTTACCAGCGGGGTGTAGCGCCATTGCAAATTGAGTTATGATCACACACACACACACACACGCACGCACGCACGCACAGGCACAGAGCGTGGAGTGAAACCCGACAGTCAGACAGTGGTGATGTCAGAAGGAAGGTCAGAGAGAGGAAGAGAGGAGTCAGACGCATTGAGCCAGCTCGTCGATTGCCCTGTCAATCATTCAGTCGCCATGGCGCTGTCTGGCGGGGCGGGGGCTAAAAGGGGTTATAAATAGAGCAGGGCAGGACAATGAGAGGACAGAGGACAATTATGATACATCAGTGTGTGTGTGTGTGTGTGTGTGTGTGTGTGTGTGTGTGCGTGTTTCTCCAAACAGAGCTGTTACTGGTAATTAATGGATCTCTCTCCGGGATGGAGAACATCAATCCAAAATTAAATCTTGATGAACTACCACAAATCCACAGATTTCATGGCAAATGTGGAACACACACACACACACACATACATACACACACACACACACACACACACACACAACGCAGAGCACTTACTTTCATGCTTCATATCCTCAAGCTTTAAACAACAAAATGGCTCACTTTAATCTTTAATACAAGAACAAAAAAGGCTGCTCACTGACAGCTCCTGTTTCAATTCTTCACTCCAGCACCCAAGTGACACGTCTGATGAAGAGCCGCTGGCTTGAAACGTTACTCGGGTGCTGAGGTGAAGCACTGAAACGGGAGCAGCCGGTGCGTGGACTTGTTAGTTGTTACAGTTTGGATTTAAATTGATTCTACACCCACCGTAACGTTCAGGATGTGTGTTTCTGCTCTGATTAATGTAACCTTGATCTTTACACAAACTTTATCCAAAGCCAAATCCTCAACTTACCTCAAACCATAACACATAATTACGTGCAGATGCAGGTGCCCTCATTTTAAGAGCGATCTCTTATTACAATGCAAACACACGCACACGCTGACCCAATCCCTTGTATTATTGTCTCGAGTGTGGAGCTTTTCAAGGGCACTTCGCAGCGAGTCTCAGAGAGATGATCTAATTACTGTCATTAGCAAAATCTAATTGGAGCTTTAAAATTAAAAGATTAGTGCTGGCAATAACTGTGATAACCTATTTCAGAGTTTGAGAGAGGGAGAGAGATAAAGAAAGAGAAGCGTAAGAGAACCAAAGAGAGAGAGGGAGAAGGAGAGAGCCCATGCAAAATGAATTTGGTTGTCGGCACATCATTTAACCTCATAAATAAAAACACGCAGACTGTGAGTGGCAGGAGGGAAAGGCAGTCATCCTGGCCCTACAGCCCCTCCTCTTCCCTCTCAGTCTTCACCCCTCTTCACTAATTAACAATTGTTTTAATCCTTCTTTAATTCTGCAGACAATTGCACAATTTGGGTGAGTGCATTTTGTGTATATAAGTGTGTGAGAGAGAGAGAGCGTGTGCGTGCCTGGTGAGGTTTCCTCACACCATCCACCAGATTTGTTGAACTGCTCTCTGCCACGCGTCGCCCACAGCGACCAAAGGTAATTGCTTTTTAATTAAGCCCCCGGCGCTAATCCCAATGATATTTAGCAGGCACGAACTGGCACATGCACGCTCGCACACACACACACACACACACACACACACACACAGAACAAGGGATGGAGACCAAAACAGGCCGACATTCAACAAGACCTACCCAGCTGTAAACTGGACAAATGTGTAAACGGCTTTGTTGTCATCACTCTTTTGTCCATGGGAGAAAGCAGGGGAGGCTGTGAAAATGAAGTCGTTTATGTATTGAAGCAATAAATGAATTTTCCCCCAGTGCTCAATCTGAGAATATCCTTTCTACTGAGCATGAGTGCTTGGATTGATTTGGTGCGGCGTGTGTCTCCAGTGACCCTCGCAAAGCTCAAAGCTCAAAAAAAAGCAATCGTATCGATCCTTTCTTCCCTTTGTGTCTCCCTCCCTCTTCCCTCTCTCACACACACACGCTCTCTTCTTCTTCTGTCAGCTTCTCATCTGTCCAAAGCTTCATCCCCTTTCTTCCTGTCTTTACCCACCACTCTGTCTGATTCGCATTTCCTCTTGTCACAAAATCCTCTCTCTCTTCCCCTCTCTCTCTCTCTCTGTCTCTTGCTATCTCAACACTATTTTTTTTTTTTTTATATATATATATACACTTGGCACCAATTTTCCTCTCCGTCATGACATGTTGAGACTCCGTTTGCCAAAGAGGAGACGCAGCTTTTTGTTGAAAAATCGATAAGATGCAAGGATCAAGTCGAGGCTTTGGATAAGTTAGCTGAGCTGCTCTCCCCTTTTTCTAACCTCTGAGATAGTCATCTTTAATGATCTCAATCTCGGCTATTACCAAATCATTTCAAAGATATGTGTAATGATATGAAGATGACGAGGCTAATTTCTGAACCCACACCACCAACCCCACATGATATCTCAAAATCAAGCCTAACAGATATCATTTTCTGTAATAAATTAATTAAATAAATCTTCAGTGGTGTATTTGACCCAGAGATGAGATGATCATTATCCCATAGCCTGCATCAGAGATGTGAACACTGAGAAAGAAACTGCCCACTAGAAGAAATATGAAAAAGCTCAATGATCAAGCTCTTCTACATGACTTGTAATCGCAGTATCATATCTAATGCTGCCAAAATCCCTGATGCTGAACATGCTTTAAAATTTCCTTTTTTAGTGTTTTTTTAATTCAACTTTTGTCTCCTTTTAAAAATGGAGTGTAAAAGCTGCGTCCAGTCCATGGTTTACCGCAGGGCTAAGGTGATCTTTTCAATTTTAGGAACAGAGCTGGGGTGCAAACTAGACGCCCCAAAAAACCTTTTGAGTCTGGCTACTATGTACATTCTTTCTCAGTCCTTGCGCAGGCCATTAACAGAGCTTAAAGAAATCTGCTCTGCATTTAACAGTCACTCTGCTGCCTCTGGGCATCTTTTTGATAATATTATGAGTGAACTGAACCATAACCTCAAACCACAGGCTGAACTACAGGGTTATACGTCTCAACCAAGCGTCAGTATGTCCTCCTTTAGTCTTGGGGAAGTTACTGATGTTCTTCTTACTACTGATAGTAGGGAATCAGCCGGGGCTGATAATTTAGATGCTCTTTTTCTTAGACTCTCAGTGCCACCGTCTGCAGAATGCATAACTCATGCATTCAAGCTGAATGGAATAATCCACACAGCCTGGAAAACAGCTTATATCCTGGTTCTCTATAACTTCGCCTTTACTTTCTTCAATCTTGCACTGATAATATTGTTTTGTGTGTGTGTTGTTGTGGGTTTTTTTGTTGTTGTTTTTTCTTTGTCTATTCATTTTTGTAACTCTGTTTCTCAGTGAACGGTAGGCCTGTCAATCATCTGAGCTACCAGATGTGATAGCAGCTTTTTTCAGTCAGTCCCTCTCTGTCAAACAGCGTCTCAACTCCCAATCAAGACAAGGGGCTCTAGTGGTTCTGACAGTAATAATGTTCAGACAGGACCATATTTGCATAAATAATTGTAAGGCAGCCCCTGTGGGAGTTAATTTAACCACATTATCCCAATGCTTCTTATTCATGTTTTTAACAAATGCATTTTCACAAAAAAAAAAATGTTCATACATTTTTGTGTGTACCACTTTAGGCTCAGCTTCAGGAGCGTATAAAGCTTCACCTATAAAGCTTTAATAGAAATGCTTCCACCCTATATTTCATCCCCTTTTCCGTTTTCTCTGAACTCACATAATCTATGTAATTGCTCACAGAATAGTCTAGTTGCTCCACTTTCCATTAGTCAGAACTGAATTAGGAAAAATGTCATGCTCAAACAGTAATCCTTACACATGGAACAATCTGCTGCCACTATGTCTGGGCCTTTTTTAGACCTCATTTTAATTTTTTGCAAATGCTTTAAACTGCACTGTAATTTTATCCGTTTACTGCACTTGTATGTATTATTTATTTTATACTTGATTGCATTTATTTCTTCTATTTTACAATTTTCTCCATAGCATGTTTATTATCCTGTTTTTTAACTTTTGGCTATT
>OMLB01022876.1:29148-41314 GCA_900302555.1 Myripristis jacobus
TAGACAAGGTTTAACTGGCTACACCGTCCATTTCAGCCATTCCACAGAGTATTGACTCTGCTTCATGGGGAATTACATGGGAGACTGAGTGTATTGCTGGCTCTGTGTTAATGGCACTGATGGGTCTTCACTAAGAGATTGTAGGAGGCTTATGCACTCTCCCACTCTCTGGCATACTGTCACGGTTCAAGCACACACACACACACGCACACACACACACATATTCATTTGTAATGCCCACAGCCACAAATGCACACGGTGAGTCCGATAAAAGCAGCCCCTTCCAACAGAGTGGACTTTTGCCCTTTTGGCTGGACGCCATTATTGCTATATCTTCCACTGAGAGAGTGTGTGTGTGTGTGTGTGTGTGTGTGTGTGTGTCAGTGGTTTATGTGATGCCAGGTCCCGTGCTAGCATCACACCGTAGCCCTGCAGCGTAACTTGAAAGGGGACTGGGTTTTCTGACATGATACAATCACCCGCAATCTCAAAATAACCGCACGTACACACACACACACACACGCACACACACATATGTTAACAGTGGTTTACCAGCAAGATATCACAGCGGTGATGCCCTGGGCAACTTTCTGGACAATGCAAATAGGCAAAGCTCCCAGCAGCTGGCAACAAATTTGACCACGCTGTCAAAAATGTATTCAAATGTTCTCTGGCAAGGGGAAGGTGTTGTGTGATTAAAACTACCTCTCAGCCTCAAATCAGCTGAATCGATTTGTGTGTGTTTGGCATTATTCACAGGCAACTCGTCCTCTCGTTTTTGCAGTGAGCTAACGTGCACAATTTGCATTCCTCGTGCCACTTGACGACTCACCAAATCTATGGGCCCAATAGGTAAATAGCAGTTGTAATGACAATGGCTCATGGTGGAAAAATGTGATTAAAGTGAGATGAGCAGCTTGACACTGGTCAGTGGCAGGGCAGCTGATGGGAGTTAAAGAGGGCTTGGGGGACGACGCTCTAATCTCCGTCTCTGTTTCATTAATCCACCTTCTAGCACTGAGCACCATCCATCAGTCTTGAGTCCAACTGTACAACAAAGCCGGACAGAGATGAAAAAGAGGGAAACAGGATGAAAAGAACGACAAGACGCCAATATAGAGGTGTACAATATTACTGGCAAAGCAACTGGTTTAGAATGCTGCATTACGCTTAGCAATAACAAAACCAGAAAACAGATAATCACCACTGACAGATACCTGATATAGTTTGTTCTCCCCCCAAAATCATCAGAATCAGACCCCAAACCCCTGTTGCAGCCACGGCGTACTGAGTGAATGAATCATTCAATGTGATTTTCCTTGATAACCTTGGCCTACTTTAAAAAAGAATGGGATGCTGGAAATAAGAGTGACGGTGCTATGGCATCCGAGAAAAAGAAAGCACCATCATCATCACAGCGGTGAGGCTTTCTGCAAGGAAGAAAGGTATGTGACATCACTGCATTGTTGTCTCCCTGCTCAGGGACGAGGCTCTTAGCTTAAGTGCACCAGGAAGCTTGAATACACACTCACATATATATATGAAATCAGTGACCCTTTCAGGAAAAGGGAAGGAGGGTGTGCAAATTGGAGCCCTAGAGGGTATAACACAAACAAGATGTGGATGAGACTGTCAAGATCTGATTTTTATTTTTTTTTTTAAAGACCTTTCAAACTTCAGCGGGCCGTGTCAAAGGATTAACACCTACTTTATCTGAGGAAAGAGTGAGGTGAAGTGATTTTGGATTAAAATGTTATATAAAGCGAAAGATAATGTGTGTCAACAGATCCCTGAGGGAAGGTCTGTGTAAATGACAAGCTAGTGAGAGGAAGCGCAATCACACAGACACACACACACACACACATCCCTGAATTCCTAAGCAGCGAAGGACCAGGAGATCAATGAGCTACAATCCATGCATACAACCAAACAACTGCACACACACACACACACATACACTCTGCTTGCCCTTTCATTCACACATCTTTAACCAGCAGTGTACACATGGGTGCACACACACCCCGAGCCCGCTCCTCTGGCTGAAGGATGCGTTAATGAAGGCTGACACCCAGATAATAGGCTAGCACCTGTCCACAGACGCCACACACACACACACACACACACTCATGCGCACACCATTTCTCCCGCCGCGAAGTGCCCTACCTCCAGTTGTCCTCTCAGCTGCTTCACATGGGGGGAGTCCTGAGAGAGCTCCTCCCTCTGCGAGGCATCGGCCAGAACGTTGACAGTAGTCTCTGCCTCCTGGAGCCATTTGAGGAACGCCTCCAGCTCTCTGAGAGAGGTCTGCAGGCCCTTCAGCTCACAGTCCAGCTGGGCTTGTCGATCGCTTGCCCTGTCAATCAACACCAATGGGTCAATCACACGAGATCGGCACTGCAGTTAAACAAGCAGTTAATGAGTATGCAGGTTCATGATTACATATCAACCGCAAAGTCGTCTCCCTGATAGGAAATAGCAATGAACTGTATGTGCAGTGGCTGGGCAATATGGGCAAAATCAAATATCATAGTACTTTTGGTGCTTTAATGAGATGCTGAAACAAGAGATTCAAAACCAGGAAACGACAAAGCCAAATCACAATATTACAACGTCCAAAATCCCAGACAATAAGTAGCCTCATAGCAAAAATCTCAATATAATACAGAGATATATATCCCCGCCCTGGCATGTCTATATATGTATGTATGTATGTATGTATGCACAACTTTATGCATGTGCACCTGTTGTTGATGGTGTTCCAGGCTGCGTTGTGTTTGTCTGTGATCTCTTTGATCCTCCTGGTGTCATCAGCAGAATACTCCCGAAGGAGGTGACTGGAAAGCTCATTGAAGGCTGCTACTGTGGCCTGCCCTCGACCCAGGTCTTGGAGGAACGCCTGCAAAGCAATCACCATAAATATCTGGTAGAATCACCCATTATGCTGATAATGTGGAAAATGACTGTACTGTATTTACCACTGTGGAGAGCCCCGTTGTGCAATACTGTGCTATTGCCATATTTATTTATGTTGAATGTTTTCCATATAATGTTGCTTTAGTATCTGTGCTGTAAGACAAACTGCCCCACATGGATATTAATGATTCCTTGTCTCGACTCAGCAACATTTAACAGTGAACCCTATAAAGAAATGTGTTATTGCACAGCCAGCCCTTCTGACACTCTTATTTTTTAACCTCTATTTAATTTAGCAGGTCACTTGAAGGCCAAAGGCTTATTCATAGGGTCAGACTCTATGGTTTCAAATCCACTGTTAGTGTACAAGTCATCCTTACATGACCCCAGGCCTCTTATTCTGTCAGCTAAAGGTAAATTTCACCATTTTAATTGGGTAATCACTCATTATTACAATGTTATCACAAAGCAGACCACACAAAGCAGGAGTGGGCAGCTGTGTGACTAGCATGCTGGATTCTGTTGAACACAGTTGCCCTCTAGTGTTTGGTCACTGTAATGCATCAGACCCAATCATGATGAGGCAGAATCTGCAGCCCAGAAACTCTGTACCAAGCCATCATCGCAAATTAAAATGATGAATGATGTGGTTGTATAAATTTCTAAAATGATATACTCTAGACATGTTATTTATTCATCCAGCCCTACCTTATACAGACTTATAAAAGTTTATAAACGACCTCAGATACACGTAAAAGTTACTGATTTCCTCCCCTGCATTAAGTGGGGAGCAGTACTATCATGTTGGGTTCTTCCTCTCTAGAGACAATATAAGTCTATGGATAATAAGTTACAGGAAATATCCCAAGGAAGCCATTAGGGATCCTTGGGACACTGAAAAAAAGTTCAGTGGTGAAATGTTTGTGTCACCTTGTTGTCGGCAAGCTGTTTGGTCAGTGGATCTCTGGACTGCTGGAGCAGGTACTGGAAACGTCCTTCATTGTGTCCAATTAGTGCCGTCACCTCCTGCCTCTGCCCCTCCCACTGCTCACTGTGTCCAATCATGTGGTCCAGTTGCCTGAGTCGTGCCTCGACGCCGTGCTGTGTGCTGTCCCATTGGCTGCGTACCTTCTCCACTGGAGAAAAAGAAGAGAGAGAGAAATATACAGTGAAAGACAAAAACATAATGCTGTTCTATTTATTTGAACTGAAAAAACAAACTTGACATGTCATTAAGAACGTTGAAAGGCAGGAGAAACAGCAAAAAGCAATACATTTTTCACCAAATAAAAAAAAAAAATGCATTTTACAATCTCAATATGTTCACACCAAACGACATCTCTCTCCTTTGCTAATTTCTCTTGAGTATTTTTTCAGTGAAAAAGTGTTGCTCTGTACATACATTTTTCAGTGATGGATGTGCGGACGTCCAGGTTAGAGGTCTTGTTTTTGATGTTCTGTGCCAAGGTAAAAATGTCCTCCAGCTGGGGGTGACGCTGCTCCAGGTCACTTTTAGTCACCTGTCCAAACAAGATGCATGCACACAAACATATACAGATTCATGGCCAGAGGCTTTTCACACCTTTTCAGCTCTCAAGCCATCAAAGACAAAGTGCAAAAACCTCCCAAGAGCTGTACTGCTGTATTAAAATGCAACCTGACTCATACTCAACTTCCATCCATCATTCTCACCTGCAAGCGTCCCATGGTGGTCCTGATCTCCTCTGTGTCCCCTACAGTGACAATGTTGGACTTGAGCATCTGGGTGATAAGGACAAGCCAGTCTGCCAGTTCAGTTGCTGTCTCATTGAGGTCGGTGGGCGCCACGGTCTCCGGAGTGTGGGGAGTTTGGTGGTGGGGGTCCTCGCTCATCAGGCTGGCCATCTGTACTGCCGAGGGTACTGCAGACACTGGATGGGGGTGCAAGCAGGGAGCTCACAGCATGCAATGTTGGCTTTCTCTATAGAACTTCTTTCAAATGCAATGACCGTGAAAGAGGTTCACTCTCAGCTCATGAAAACATGGACACATGAAGCTTCAGTCCTCATATTGCTGATACACTGACAGGACTATGTTGTTCACTACAAATTGGTTTTGTTCATAAAACACCACCTGTCACATCAAGCTGGGTAAGTGAGGAGTATTTAATCTGTTATTTCATAGACCATACCAGTAATGTTGAATATTTGGCTCATTTACTACAATTTATCAACATTTTACATAGCAACAAACCATTTTGCAAGTACCACAAGGGTACTAAATATTTCACAACATACAATCAAAACCCCTTGATTTTCAATTTTAATTTTTGGGGTTGAATCAGCCACCTTATAATGTTCAGCTTTTGTGGCTAACAATGCCGTCACCATTAATAAACCACAGACCTGATAATTTGCTATGAAAAGCAAGTGTTTCCCTGGGGGCTAATCCCCAGTGGTGAGACAGTGTTTCACACCACACAGCATCAAATCATCAACACACAAAACACAACAGTGCTGCTGCTTTTAGGAAAACCAATGGGGGCGACTTTATCAAGATAATGGAATACTGGTGTGAATGAAGTTTCTGAAAGTTTTTGAATTATACTGGAATGAATAAAAACAAGTAGCTGGATAAAAGGTGGGAAATTATAAATATGACTGCTTGGTTTGGGAAGAGATTAGCAGAAATGAGATCTATATGCATTTTGTAAATGTTACAGTAAACGCGCAAAGTCACTGGTATGGTCCTGTAAGAATGTCATGTCACCCCCTGTATTCGGACGTCTTTTGTATATTTAGATCCGCGTTATTGTGTTTGCCATTTCCCATCAATGGTGTGTCTGATGAAGGTCAGTAGAATCCAAATGGCTCATTCTACACAGCACAATAAGGGCTTAGTCTTTCATGAGGAATGTACTCTGCCTATTCATCTTTATGTCCTTGGTATACTATGAAAAAGGTCTCGCAGGGCCAGACATGGTGCTCTTGGAGTGTACTCCCCACGGACTATGTCCAGGGATGTTTAGGCTGAGAGGTGACTGTGGATGCTGACAACATCCACCAATATAACTACACTGACTGGATGTCGTTCAAGGACAAAGCTACTTGAGAAATAAACTTCCACTAGTCTGTGCTGTCTGTGTCTGTTGATACATCTGGAATAAATGCAAATGTTTTGAGTAAAAGACAACGAGGCACACATTATCTTCAGCCTAATAGTTTCAAAACGGCCCAGTCCTTCTGAGCAGAGTAAAAAGAACAAATGGAGTCTACAATGACCACAGAGCTCATGGCCAGTAAGAGAAAGGGTGAACTTGAATGAATAAATTCCTGAGATGGCTTTACCAAGTTGCTGGTGCTGGACGACATGGTGCTGCGTCCATGGAGAGACAGGTTGCTGGAGTGATTCCCTCAACCGACCATCTAGAGCCTTCCAGTCAGCGGCCAGCTGCTCTACCTTACTCTATAAACATAAGGGCACAAAGAGCACAATCATCACTTGGTGAAAACGTAACTAACAGTATAAAGAATCCATTTGTTCTTTAACACAATAGATAGGTCATGGTAAGCCTGATGAAAACTTCAATTAAACAGCACATTTACCAAAAGAAATTCCATGAAATGGACAAACGTCACTTAAACACTATAATTTGCTATAATTATATGCCACAATTTATGGTGTACATTATCTAATTATGTCACTACGGCAACTAGGACCTTTTCCTGCGGCAATAGCTGCTGTCGTCTCTGTAGTTCGATTGAACGAGCCAGCAGGTCCTCCAAGTCCCGTTTCCTCTCCTTCATAGAGGTCTCCAGAGCCTACAACAGGCCAAAAGCACTCATTTCAGGTACTTAGTGGATGTCTATAGGTTTGTGTGCATGAGTGTGTGTGGTTTTAGGTGTGTTTGCTCCTGTGACGCAATTAGAGTAAAGGAGGTTTACCTGTGCTTGGCCAGGGCTGAGGCCTCGGGATGTGAGTGTCTGGTGTGTGACCAGGACCCAGTCGGTCAGCCTGTTCATCCTGTCCTGGAACTGTCCATGACTCTGCAGGTTGGACTCCACCTCTCCCACCTTGTCCAACAACTCACGGGTCACCTGTAAGGGGAGAGGAGGAGAGTGAAGGGACGAGTGAAGGAAAGGATGAGTGAAAGGAGGGAGAGAGGTAGGGAGAAACAGTTGAAGGAAACGAGTCAAAGAGAGGGATGGAAACAGACACAAGCCATGGTGAAAAACATGGTGAATACTGCAATATAATGCTGCATTATTGAGGAGTGGGAACCGTGAAGTATCCTACTTCTGAGTGGCCAAAGTAAGAAACACAGCGATGTTTGTAGTGAACAGCGAGAGCTGTAAATACCTACAGCTAGCCCCTGTTTGTGTAGGCTTGCATTAGATGAAAATTACAGCAGCACAGTGAAAACTGGAGGGTTTAGGGGTTCTATAGGTCAGTGGTAAAAACTGCATGGCAAGGCCATGCACCCTAGATAATTTTGCATTTTGCATTTAATTTTGCATGGCCAAATATAGCAACATTATGCAATCATTTTCAGCCAATGATTTATAAAAAAAATGTCATATTTAATGTCAGCTCCAGGGCTGATATCAATACAGCATCCATTTGGCTCCAACCTCAACGATTTGAGCAGTCTGAGCTGGGAAGAAGGAAATTCCAGAAACCTGCCAGTTCCCAGGAACGGAGCATAGCAATTATCGTATAGTCACCAGAATAAGAGACAGACAACAAATATGTAAATGTCCAAGTGGGAATACAGACTTGGATGTGTTAGGAGGTGGCACCTCTCACCTTGCTCCAGTTGAGGTTGATGGCTCTCAGCCTGCCGACATGCTGGTCTCTGTCCTGAGGGCTCACGGTGGGATTGGCCAGAATCTGAGGTGCATGCTTGTTCAGCCAACCCAGACGCTCGTTCTGCATGTCCATTTCCTCTGCTAGAGCCTGTCGGAGATGGAAACATTTGATATTTGACTTCTCAAAAAATCATTCTAATTTATGAAAATCTATTAACAAATGAGACAAATGAGAAAAAGAGAGAGAAGAGAAACAATGGGTAAGTAAGACAGACTGTTGTGAAAAAAAAAAACACTCAGGTAAGGAGTAAATCAAAGAGGGGAGGAAGTTTGTATACAGGTAGCCTTGTGTAGCAAAACAATTTATTTCACTTTGTTTTTGTACTGTGCCAGTACAGTGGGAAAGTCTGACTAAGGTTACTGTTTGGTGAAAATAAAGGATGAAATCAACTTAGTGTTTCTGTTTCCTCAAGCACAACAATTGTGCTCAAAACTAGCAACTGTTCTTGCTAACTTTTGACAGCTTTTGTATCCAGAATGCAAGTGACTGAGGTGCAGGGACCGATTTTGGGGTGTACTGGTGTGATGGAAGGGAAAAGAACAAAGGAAACATGAAAACACAGTCAGAGCTGACCATAATAAATTGCACCGTCTGCCAGCACTGGAGCAGAAATAGATCTCGCTATAATCCCGTGGAACATCAGTGGAGCCACACTAATATGAAAGTGTTGTGTGCCTGGCTGTACCTTGAGTTCTTTGAGATTTTTGTCGGTGGCGGTGACAGGCAGAGAGCTGACGGCATATTCTGCCTGCTCCAGCCACAGCGCCAGTTCCCCACTACGCCTCACCAGGTCTGACAGGGCCGGGTCCCCTGTAGCCAGCCTGCACGCACACACACAGACATAAAGATGTGAACACAGAGAAACAATAACGCGTGTGTACATACACACGTAGACACAGATCCACACAGTACACTTTCACATACACATGCGTGCATAGCGATTACGATCTCCATTTTCCCCAAGGTTGCTATGCAGGCCTAATCCAAACATTTGCATTTATATTACAGTTATCAGACTGATTGACCACACTGATAATGTTACCTGCCATGCGCTGATAAAGAAAGCAACATGGCTACAGTTATAGCATGTCAGAGATGATGGGGAAGAGCTGACCTAGATTACTAATTTAATTTATGCTGTAAAACCAAGACAAACTATAGTAAAGATACAGGAATGAAATGTATGGTTTTTCCTGCCAAAATCTGATTTTGACTCCGTCTTCCTTATCGCTCCAATCCATGTTGCCTAATTTCCGTGACATCCTGTCCGGTGGCTTGCTGTGGATACACTACCTGCGTTGTCTGTCCAGGACCTGATGGCTGACGGCTCTCCAGCGCTGTCCCAGGGCATCTAGCTTCTCTTCCAGCAGGGGTCCGTCAGGGGCCGACAACTGCCCGATTATTTGCTCGCCAGTACGGGTAAGCACTGCCAGGACAGGCTGGTGGCTGGCAAGGCCTTCCTCCAGCTCCTGGAGTACATAAGAGAACAACAGAGCGTCAGATGGAAGCAGACAGAGGAAAAAAGAAAGTGGAATCAGGGATCAATCGGACTGCATAAGCCGATTCACTCAAGGTTACTCCAGGCTAAATCCCCCGGGCTCAAGTCCATCTTTCCAGGCAAATCTCCGATTGACACCCAGTCATGATTTGTGGCAAATCAAGATCTGAGCTGCCAAATCTCCACTTCCACCCAGGGAGATTTAACCTGCCAAGACAAACCCGTAAAGTAGGGAGCGTGAGCATAAAGTGTGCTACAGGGTGAGTCAGCTAATTGATCTCTCATTTCCCATCCACTTGATCCCTCATCTCATTCTCAGTGATTGTGAAAAGCCTGTGAAGGAAGGAACGAGATAGCTGGAGGGCAGCTCTAGCTTTGCAAATCATACTGATAAAGGTATTAATAATGGTGGCGGTGTTGTCAACGATAATGCTAGGCCTTCAAATAATTCAATTCCCCGTGGAAGGGAAATTGGAACTTTTAGTAATCAAACAAAGCAAATGAAAGGACCTGTTCTGGCTCGCTGCCTCTCATTTTACTCCTGTTTCCACTCTCCTCTCTCTCCCTCGCTCTTCATAATGAACAGTTAGATGTGCAGACTGTTTGTTTATTACACACAGTACAGAGGACCAATTTGTTTCCCCTCGAGAAATAAAATCCAGTTATCTCCCATTTAACGCTACCAGCTACTGTAATCAAAAATGTAAAACATATAAAACATATTACTAGTACAAGGATATGCATGTAAATAATTCTGCACATTCTATCAGTTGCTAGTAGTCTATTGTGACAAAGATGGAATGCCATGCATGCTTTCTTATTTTGTTACTGAAATACCTATATATACTGTAGGATACACACTAAAACCCAGTGGTACTTTGTGGCTTCTTTTGGCTGCCAGTCATTCTAAGGAAGCAGTTTTGGATTCTGGTATCTTGTGACAGGCATTTGCCATTATTTTGAACATATGTTAGATTAAACTGACAAAATAATCAACAATAACAGTTTGTTCAGCCCTAACGCAGAAGCCTCCAGCCCCTGACCTCCTGATGTCGCCGTGCGGTCTCCATGTCCAGTTGTCCATCTGGGCCCGCGCTCTCGGACAGCAGCGTCTCTGTGTCTGTCAGCCACTGGCTCAGGTCATTCATGTCACAGTGGAACTGCCTCCACTCCTCGATGGCGCGGTCAAAAGTCCTGCGATTCAACAGGGAAACACACACAAGCACACATGGTTTGTTTTTTTATTAACCTTGTTCACTAAAGTAATGCCATCATGTCTGTCCCTTTCTGTCCAACATAACAACACTAGGCACATAACTGATATTTTATGCATATCGTGATATGAGACAAGAATTGTCTGGGATTTTAGATGTAGCAATATTGTGTAAAATAGTGATAAGTTTTTTTCTTTTCCTGGTAAGAAAGGCTGCATTAGAGTAAAGGTGTGCAATACTCCGAGTTCAGCGTGCTGTAGTTTTTCTTTTGCATCTACCTGCTTGGTCATCTTATCCACTTTATTGTCAACCAAAAATCTCTTGTGAGTAAATATTGTATCAATGCAACAATTCAATCATCACAATATTGGTTCTACTCCATCAAAGTATCAAAGATATTTTAGTATTTGATTTCATCTATATTGCCCTTCCCCAACCTGTTTATTTACTTTAAGTCTGCATACTGGACTGCATCAGTACTAGATATATTGGTTGAAGCGTATATAATGTATAGGAGTTGTTTTCTCCACTTATTAAGTATGTGAGTTAGGCATGTAACGTACTGTATATGCATACTATACATATAATATATGTACACACGTCCATGTTTTCCCTCAAAAAGAGAGATAAAAGCAGTTGAACATCCCTTGAAAGTAACTTTTTTAATATTTTCTTTATTAACTTTGAATTTTTGTTAAGTACTTGGATTGCCTGGTGTGTGCAGGCAAACACGTCCTTCCTCAATACTGAACTACTGCAAACAATCAAGTGAATTCAATTTCCCCAATAAAACAGCCCACATGATAATTCAAATTATCCAAGACATTTAAATAAGCACTTCATTTTGCTTCATAAATTTAAAAGCTGAGCTCATTTTGCAGCATTTTGCCTTCAACAATGTCAACAGAATGAACTTTGATTGCTTTTTAATTGCTTTTTTGGGGCCTTTGCTTTAGCACAAGTGGATGCACTGTTAAAAAATGAGGTGAGAAATCAAGGAATTCCATTTTCCAAGGGCACAACCAAGTTAATTTGCTGAGAACTTCCAAAGTTTCTGATGGAAAATGGAAAACTTAAGGAGAAAAACAAAACACGGCCCATTCCTGACCTTGATTACACACCAGCCAACGTCATAACACGCATGAAAGTTTGACAACACTGGAAACCCTGCAGTGGCCCGACTGCATCAATCAGCAAAGAGCAAAAGGCTGATTACTAAAGATGCCTAATCCAAAAAGCAGATTCGTATTGCATCAATCTTTTGAACAAGGTTACCTGCTCTTTGTGGCACCTTTTTTGGTGAAAACAAATCTGAGCGTAGAGACAAGGCGAGAAAATCTGTTTCAGATGAGCAGTTTTACAAATATACTTAATTCTTTTGATTTTTATTGGTGATGGTTAGAACAGAGTGGGCGCTTTGGTGTTTACCCACATATTCAAAATTAGCCTTCTCATTTATACTAGCATGTGCACATACTGTATTAAGTAAATGAAGATTGTTTATGCCCAAGGAATTGTGTTCATAGTAATCAAGGTCACCCAAAGTGCGCATGTGTGCATTTGTGTGCGTGTGTGTGTGTGTGTGTGTGTGTGTGCGTGCGTGCATGCGTGCCTGCATGCGTGAAAGTGAGCGAGTGAATGAGCAAGCAAAGAGAGCAAATATGAGCATGGGATTGTTTATGCCCAAGGAATT
>OMLB01022877.1:6734-20249 GCA_900302555.1 Myripristis jacobus
TACAGAGGCACTCACAAACACAAACACACTCACACACACACACACACACACATATTATAAAACAGTTCCTTTGATACTGATAGTTGGTGCTGAGAACATCCTCAGTCCTCCACTCTGATGTAATTCCAGCTTCTTGGATGTTGCTGCAGTGCTCTGTGTGCATATTCTGGCCTGTGTAACTAGAATTTCTCAATAAAAGGGGATTAACTCTGAAAACGAACCATACCCTCCTCCACACACACACACACAATCACAACATTACAAAGGACATGGTGGAAGGACAATAAGGTGTGTGTAGGAAGTTGTCCTCTTCCCCCTCATTCAGCTTGCGAGAAGTTCAGCCTCTCCCCGTGAGACTGTCTGTTTTCTCTCTCTCTGTCTGTCTGTTTCTCTATCTCTGTCGCTCTCTCTCAATCGTTGATCCGGCTGTTGGTCAAAGGCACACAAACAGACTGAGACGAAGAAAATATAAAAAAAAAACACAAAAAAACAGCGCAAGCAAGAGAGAGAAAGATGAGTTCCAAGAGAGAAGTATCAAGACAGGAAAAAAGAAGTAGCAGAAGACGTGGCTGACTGGAGTAATAGCAGGAAATACCTGTAGCCAGAGAGATAAAGTTGAGGCCAAAAACAATTTTCTGAGAGAACGATATTGCATGTATTTCCATGCATCTGTATTTCATCAGGAAAATCATCATTTCCATAGAATAACCTCTTTATGGTAAGCAGGAGGGGACAGTGATCGCGGCTGAGAGAATGGCCCTCATTTAAATACTGCAATCTGAAATGGCACACAATTTGTATGGCTGTAATTTTTTTGTTGTTTTGTTTTTCATTACTTTTGCATGATGAATCCGGTGCTGGCAAGCAGACCACATAGAGCGGCACCGAAACTGAACATTCTCCAACGTGACGGTGTCTTCTCTGCTCAGTCGGGAGACCTGAGAGGCGTAGAAGTTTCCGGCGAGAGCCATTTTTCCTCCGTCTAGCCTGTGGCGCTGTCTCCCCACCGGGTGCTCGATCAGATGTCATGAATAAATGCATGTCATGCCTCTGCGGTGCGGGACATGCCGCTTACCCACCCTGCATGAGCCATTTCGATTCCCACCCTTGCCTCATCCCTGCCTCTCCCCACTGTCTTCACACCGTCACTGAAAGAATTAGGCCTGGCTTTCCTCCAGAGCCACAGCCAATCATCAGCTCCCCCGCCGTCGTCCTCGGGAGGAAATCGATTGGTTCAGAGTGCGCAAGCCCTCGTCCAATGAGGCAAAGGCTCAGAGGTGTCATGTCTCGCTGTGACCTGAGAGAGGCAGAGTCTCTTGTGAAGGCAAGGCTTTTTTTTTTCTCCTGTGGAACACCACTGCCTCAATGCAACTGCATTAAGGCAAGTTGTGTTATTTTAAAGGCACACCCCGTATCATGAACCCAAAGATGAAGTGAACTTCTTTATTCATCAGTGTTTGTCTTGCCAATTCCTCCTCAATGGTCACAGTCACTCCCAAATTCTTGAAGAAAAGGCTGTTCTGAGGATGCATCAAATTGCAGATTCTAGCTTTAAACAGGTTTGTCTGAACAGGGGAAGCACTGACTGACATTACAGGTTGTGGATAATGAGTTCCGCAGGGAAGGAGATAATCGGCAGGCGGTGGCTGGAGGCTGCAGGGAAGATGGGAGAACATCAGCATGAGACACCACAGCATCCTCCACACCTCGAAGGGGGTTGTTGGCTCTGGAAACCATTGGGAGTGACAATGCAGCAAGGCCGCTCGATGACAACAATGCCCCCGTTAATGCCGGTTAACAACTGATGGGTCACAGATTCTGATTCGTGGGGAAAAAAGTGTCTCATTAGATTTTTTTTTACAAGCCATCTGTGTGTCTCGCCCCAGGTAGAGAGTGTTTACTCATCTCAGCAGCAGCAACAACAACCAGCTAGCGAGGAGGACAGGCAAATCCGACAGCCTCGCTTCTCTAACAAGGCGCTATTAAAATTACATGCCATTGTCAGTCTTTCGCCCTAGGTGTGGCGCTGTGTAGAAATCATGCACCGGTTCATATCGACCAGCCCTACTTGGGACAGCGGAGATAGAAAGCTAGAAAGAGACAGTGTGTGTGTGTGTGTGTATCTATGTGTTCTTAACTTTCTACTTGGTACTTTTTCCCATCAATAGGCTGATAATAATGTTTCTTGATTCTTCTCCGAGAGAACAAATTACATGTACTATTTAGACTGGTTTATGGATTACCGTTATGAAAGGCCCTGGGTGGAGGCACAGCTCTGTTATTTATTTTCTCCCTGCGACAAACACAGTTTGGGGGGATGGGGCTCAGACACCACATCAGACGCCTGTAGGGGGCTTCGCCCGGGGAGATTTGGATTAACTTTCAGGTTGGCCAAGCAGAAACCATAATGATTCTCTCTCTCTGCCCTTGAAATTATCTTCTCATCACTTACTCAAATTGATAGATGCAGTCTTTTTCTTTTTTTTTTTTCATTTCTGCCTCGCTCATTCCATTTGCAGGTGTGAAGAAAGCCAAAACCGAGCATTTCGCTCATAGCGGCGGGCCTGAAGTGAGGTTAAACCAGTTCTCACAGGTTCTTGCATTCAGTTTCAAAACCACAGCTCTTAGGAAAGGCAAATAAGCAGCTACTGCTTCTGTTCCATCTCCTATAGCAGCAATTTCCTCTGAACAAACCACAGAAATCCTGACAGATGATGTCAAAACAGATTATATTTCCACAAATCTACTCCACTCATTAAATAATTGTAAAAATCAAAATGACTTTAATTGAGGCTTTGCACAAGTTTTTTTTTTTTTTTAATCCCCCATACATTGGAGATATTCTCTTGGACTTTTTACTCTGCTGTTGTGCTTTCGCTTTGAACTACATTATTACCCTGTAAATCGATGGAAATGATGTATGGGGTATCCACCGCAAGTGGTAAACCCTTCTGCTCTCTGTAATATATGATGATGTATCATATTGAATGGAGTACCTGCTGTATGTATAGAGTGGGCTGTGTTCTGGGAAAAGCATATATATATACTGTATAGCCAGATACTCAATAATCAGCTATCTGTGCAATGCTGTTTTATATTGCCATTAAGAGAATTATATATTATATGATGAGATGCTGTTGTCAGAATGCTTTGATTGATTTAATCCTTCCTTTTCCTCCTGGTATTTAATCGCATCAGTGGACATCATAATATTCATAAAGGATATTTTACACCTGACTGACACGTTACAGGATATGCCTAAAGGAAATTTAATGGCTGATCAGGTGCTGTGGATGTAGATCAAGCAGTGATGGGTGGCACGGTGCAGTATGTCGTAGTTTTGAATGCAATCTAACAGCCATAAATACAGCCTCCCCGCATCCATCTTGTTTCTGTCTGCGGCGTATCACCATCCTCCCGATCAAATCTGCATCTTGCATCGTTGGCATTGAATGATTGTCAGTTTGCGCTCATGACTGAACTAAACAATGCCTTTCCTCAGTCTTCATCCTTTTTACCATATTTCTTTCTCTTTTGAGAGCACTGGTACTTGTGTATTCATCAGTCTTATCTGCTGTGGGCTAGAGAGAAATTGATGCTTAGCTATGGATCATTAAGCAGTACTTTGATCTGGTGGGGGGATACAAGGGGTGGGGGAGAGGAGCAGGGCTTCATGATGATTTGAATAGTGTATCAGTGTTTACCTGGGTTGAATGGGGACGCCGAATCCAAAGGTAGCTCATTTTTTGATTGAATGGCGATTGGAAGGCAACTTCAATAGCTGTTATATCTCTGTGCAGTGATGAATGACATCAAATTGCGTCACCAGGACTCCATCTTCGTATTCCCTTGTCTGTAGTGAAATGCAAGGAACTATTACGCAGCCACGCAAGGAAGAAACCTCAAACGTTTTGGCTGGGATGAGATTTCGTTGCTAAACCGCAAGATATTCTGCACTTGTGATTCTATCCGTGAGCTGTAGTTGCCAATCAATAACTTATTATCAAGCCTCATCAACCTCACTTTCAATATTACCATCCCAATGCCAGCCTCAATTTATGCCAGGGTGCCAATACTGGCTCATGAGTTTTACAGAAATGGCTGAGTTGTGTCTTCCAGTCGGACACTGATTAACTCCAAATCATTACAGTTTTTTTTATCAGATTTCTCCTTTTCTCAAATGAGACACTTATCTTCGAGAGACAGGTATGAAAGTCAATGTGGTGTGCAGTTTTTAAAGGCCCACTGGTGCTATGGATCACTGTATTTTTCTGCCGAGCAAAACGTTGAGTGTAAAAATATTATATTGGGGTTTGTGAGTCAGTGGAGGTTTGGCGGCTAATCCTGTGTTCCACTGCGGTCCCCACTGGCGAGGCTCAGGCTGTTAAAGTGAAGGGCAGAGCTGTGTTGTCAGTGAACCAGCAAGTGTCCCGATAGTCTTCTAATAGCTCTGGTAGTATCGGCCCTTTCCTCCGCCTCCACTTTGATGTGGGCCCTCCCTCTCAGGCCACCAGCGATGGGGGAATAGCTTCTCATACGGGAGCCACTGTACGCCCAGGGTCCTGTTCAGCCTAATCCGCCAATATGTTTCACCATGACAAATCCCTCACTTTATTGATGTTGATCCAGAAGAAGAGAGGAAAAAAAGTTGAGGGTGGAAGTTTGTCTCCCCTGCCTTTTTCTTTTTTTTTACATGGGGGGAGAAAAGAGAGGGAGGAAAACTGGCAAGAGGAAAAGAGGAAGGTGAATATTTCTCAGGGAGTTAATGAAAGTCCTTGAAGTGAGGCGAGGGAAGCTGTCACCTGCCCCGCTGATAGATAGCAGGGCTCCCTATTATTAGCATTCTCCGAGCCCAGAGTTTTATGCCTTACAACAGCCATTTGTTGATTAATTAATCAGGTAATGTATGCTATCTGTGCGACAAAGGAGCCCGCGTATCTCTCCCTCAGTCTCGCATGGGCCGTCCACGCAACCACAACCTGGGATCTCCCACCAGGCCATGCTGCATTCATAAGATTACAATTCCAAAGCAGCGCCTACCAAAGGGAGACCATTTGCACAAAGGTCTTTGCTGCTTTTAATGTAAAGTAGAATAATAAACATCCAAGAGGGAAACAGTCTCCTATTTCATGAATATATTCACTTTCGCTGGCCTAAAGTCAGCCTTGTCTGATGTAATTTTTTCAGGTTTTGGAGAAAGTTTTCAAACTGTCAAGTAAAACTCAGGTAAAAAAATAAACCAGGAGTGAAGCGCTGTGTGTCTGGAAGCTGAATTTTAATACCTTCCATTTCTCCTCTGTCTGAGATTGAATGGATCTATTTACCAAAAAAAACAAAAAAACATGTGCAATTTCGTAATCGATGCTCATGCGTCCGGTGTGTTAACATTGAGTAATCTTATGAAAGACAAACAGTCAATGAAAATCCAATCCTTTTCTGTGATTATCTTTATTGAATTCCCTCTCTCTTGTGCTCACATGCCTTCACATTCTTTATTGCCTCGTCTTTACAGTCTTTGGATTTGTTTGCATCGATAGCGTGTTTTCCAAGAACTTAACACCAAAACATGTATATGGACATAGCTCACAGCATGCGCAGACATGGTCTTGTACTGGGTTTGACGTAAATGCTCCTGTCTGCACTCTCAAAGCTTTGCGCATTCAAATGACTGCTGCATTCCATATAGGTATATTTAATTAGGATTTCCTTATGCATAAACATTGTATACACACTGTGGACCATGTGGTTTCCTCCAGGGAGTGCATTATCCGGTTTATGCCATGGCTACTTGCCAAAAAAAAAAAAAAATTGGAGAGATAATTAATTTAGGGAGCGATATGCTCTGAAAAATCTGCCTGCACTATTTTCGTACAAGTCAGACAGCCTAGTAATAAAGACACCACCAGCCAATTTAGCTAATGTTATTCAGCTTGATCCACAGGATTTTAGACATTATGAAAATGACTGCACACATCTACACGAAAATGGTGCAAACGTTACGCCAACGCAAATTGCAGGAAAATAATCACAATAGTTTTGAAGCAGTTGGCATTTTAAAAATGGGGCAGGTGGTGGATAGGCTAACATAATTAGCTTAGCAGATAAGTTTAATTTGTTGTTATGGTTTCATAGATTGGCTTTATGGCCAGTGTATGAAACGGTGATTAAACTTGAGTGGGACTGCGTGTTCATTGCACAGCTTGAACACACACTCTCCAGCCAGTCAGCAACAGGTTTTCACCCAGACCATGGAATAAAACAGACTAACACTGTGTCTTCTCCATACTGTCGACAGATGTGCTTTTGTCTCCACAAGCAGGCTGACTATCATGTGCACTTCCTGGATACCTGCTATAATACTTCCTTTTTCCTTCCCCCTGCTGTTCTGCACTTGCCCCACAGCTGACACCATTATGGAATGGCAGGAAATGACATCATTCATGCTTTTTTACAAGATAGCTTTTCCAGCTCTGTATCATCAGAGCCTTATGTGCCAGTTACCTCTAAATTCTGTCCACATGTATAAAGTTAGCATCTGATATTAGTATCCACAGGCACAGTGTGTGAGTAATAAAATCTCAGCACAGTGGAGTCAGATAATAGAGTTGTCCAGATATTATATGTGTATGTGTGTGTGCACATGTGTGCAGCTCTGTTACCTGTCAACAGCATCCCTCCTTCCCTTTCTCCATTCCTCATCATTTTCTCACACCCTTCAGTCAGCCAGAGTTTCCAGTCATTTATTCACCGAGCATCGCGCACAGCCGACCAGGGGAATTTACGACCATCGGCTTGGCTTATTCGCACCTCGCTGTAAAGCTGTCACAGGTTTACCGCCACCAGTGTGTCACTCCCGTCATTAAAATGTAAAAGTTTGCGTCGCTGCCTAGAAAGTTACAAATGATGCCGGTGAGCTTGGCCGTTTCCACCACTTACACCTCACCCGCTTGCAGGTCGTTTGTTCCCTCTTCGCTCAGACTAAATCATGAGCTGTCACAGCTCACATCACTCTAAGTAAACTCTACAGTGCAGGGAGGGAATGGGGAGCTTATCCTATCTTTAAAAAAGGGAGTTTCGCCATTTTCCGCTTTTCAAAACTTACTTTTAACACTCCACACTGAATTTCTTCTGCGGTCCAGGACGGAGAGATGGCAGGGAGGGAATTCAGCATGTTGAGTTATCTTTTGATATGGCTTGATGCGTTTTGATTGCGTTTATATGAAAAAGTCCAAGTTATTCTTTCAATAACGAATGGGTGCCCGGGGAGACTCCTCCTGAGCTGTCTCGCCAGTACAAACCCGACCTGAAGATTTTGACAGTTTGACACTTTAATTTCCTTCGGAGTATTTCACCTGAATCTCCCGGAGAAAGAAAAAGACGTGCTGCTGTTTGAAAAAAAGCCCATATTGGCTCGGAAATGATTAAAGCCAAGGCCTCAATTAAATCGCCTCTGCCCTTCTCTTTTACCTAGGTTTGGAAAGCACCGGAAGGATGAACGGCCAGGAGACAGGGTGGAGAGGAAGGGCTCCAGTAAATCTAAAGCCGAGGACATGCAGGCGTCAGAAGAGGAGACCCTACGGATGAGGCAGGAACAAGAGAGGTGAGTGCTCAGACAGAGCCTTGGCTCACTAAAAGCCTACGCAATTAAGCCCCAACAGAAAAAAACCCCAGTGCTGACTGGAAAATTAGCAAATGCCTAATTAACAAAATAGCAGACCAAGGTCGGGAAATTCTGGGAAAGCACTCAGATGTCAATTTGTGAAGCGTCCCTTGTTTTTATATCAGTACATTAAATAGATCATTTATGGATTGTTGTTGCTCATGCCATTCAATGGTGCTGACCTCCTAATGGTGCTCGTAGGCCCCCGTGGATTTGGCTTGATTGAATGGTGCTCATTATAATAGTGGAATCGATGTAGCTGTGCATTTGTCTTTTCCTGCAGCTTGTGGAGGTTGTTAATCGCTCAAGAATATGCTGCTCCTTTTAATCCACCCCTTCTGGCTTCCTGTCCCCTGGCATTTGTGGACATTGGGACCTCCATAAGAATGAGAGGCCGCATTGGTTTTTGCTCTGCGAGCCTCATTCTTCACAGACAAGTCCTATTTAGTTCTTCTCACTCCCAGAAGACAATATCAGTCGTGGGGTGAATGAAAAGACAGCTTGCTGCCTCCATTGTTCTCCAACAGCCAAATGAACTCAGTAATCAAACTGCCGTTGGTAATGAAAGCTAATTGAATAGAAACAATAGGGCTTGATACCGCTCCCTCTTACTGCTAAGGGAAGGACGGATGGCTGTGGGAAGCGTGCGCTGCCACAAACATCCGCAAGTGTGCGCGCAACAACACACACACATGTGCCAGCGCTCACAAAGGCCTTCTTCCCTGCTGAATGGAACATCTGGAGGCCTTGTTCAAAGAGCTGTAGCCTTTTTTGACTACGACTTGCAGCAGAGGTCTTCTCCACTGTGGGCGCGAGTGTCTTTGGCCGGAGGCCCAACACATTTCCTTCAGTACACCCTGGAGACCAGCGGCCTGGCTCTCCCTTCCCTATCTGTCCCCTTTGAGCTGCTCCCAAACGACTGCCATGCTAAGCAGCAGAATCAACACAGAGACACAAGGAGCACAAGATATGCAGAGTACATGCCCTCACACTCCAAGTCCCCAAAACACACACAGTATTTATACCCCGCCCCTTTTTTTTCTCCATTCACTCCCATCACCCATTTCCTTTGTCTGGTACTTGGACTTTCAGCGAATTCTCATTCCTGTCATGTTTGTGTCCGTTCTGCATGTGTGAGCTCCAGCTCCAGCTCCCCGTACAGGAGGGCAACCTAATTCTTTCCCTTTGTACCTGCTCCCAAATCCCATCACTCAACCAGGCCAGGATTGTCCCTCAGTTAATGGAAAGGGAATCCTGAGGGAAATTGTTGCGGGTAATAATAAACCAACCTGCCACGAAGCCAAGTCGATATTCAAAGCATCAGGGTTCGGGGGGACGACAGCTCAGAAATCCATTACTTCTTGTATTTTTGGTTGCACTACTGTATTACACTCCCAGGGTGCTAGATTTGATTGTCGCAGTTCTCCGCTTGAGGCAAATGCTCTGATTGATTACATAAGTGCCATGGAGACAGCACTATTTCAGAGTGTGCTTGTGAAATTATGGATCGGACTGCAACGGGTTTCCGATGCAGGCGAACGTCACTTGCCATTGTAGAATCGTGTCAGTGGACCTGGGTTTGGGCTGCAGCCAAACTCATGGCTCGGCTGACACGAGCGATCATTAATTCAAGCAGACGGTTTTGACAGGAGCTTTTAGTGATTCAAAATAGGAGTCAACGAAGAGGTGAGACAGATTAATTCATAAAACCTGCCCTTTTTACCCTGCAATAAGCTAGCTATGGTTATATATTTAAAACTCTGACCTTGATATGATTCAAGCAATTTACGGTTTGGCCTGCAGTCTTCACAGACACTGTCTGACTGTGGCTATTTTTGGTAAAATCCCTCTACTGTATTAATATTTTGTGAGCTTTATATAGAGACATCTTTTAAGATGATCAAGAGAAGAATTCATGAAACTTTAACCTCGTTACCAGAGCACAGTGTCGTGCTCCACTTGATGCGACATGCTCATCAGTGGCATTTGTTTTGCCATAATCTGGCAAATTTTATGCAGGACTTGTGACTGACTTTTTCATCTCTCATCAAGGCCACATTAGAACCTGTGGTTAGGCCACTCCAAATCTCTGTTCAGCCCAGTAGCAGCCGTTATTGTGGTTTCTTTATGCCTGGACAGTACCCAAGACACTCCTATCTCCTTGGCTCATGTTGAGGAGGCCGTGGAGACAACAAGCTCTCTGATTGGACCCTGGGTGGGTTGGAGAACAGGCGTTTCTCTGGCTGATCAGCGTTGGAGTGGCCCTCATTCATGCAAGGCCATGGGAGAGAGGAGAGGGCAAGGAAGAGAGAAATCCAGGGCACGTGGTGTTGGTGGTGGTGGAGCTTTCATCATTCTCTGTCTTATCTCTGCACATAGTAGCCCTGAAACTGTATTTTCCCCGCCAAAGTGGAGAACACACAAAGACAACCTGACAATGCTCCTTCTTCATTTTGTGCCTGAACTCCATTCTCTCCGTCTCTCTCTGTGGCAGCTGATTATGATGTCCATTCTCTCTTATCTGCTTGGCTCTGCTTGGCTTCTAATCAGCGGCCAGCACTCCACTGCCACTCTGCCTGTTCCTGCTCCGCAGGCTGAGCCGAGCCGAGCAGATCACTGCCTTTCGCCTGAACAGCGGCCCACTTCCCCTTGTTTGCTGGTTGACTTCCTGCTGACTGCGGACAAACAAAGCCTGACTGCTGTTTCTGTAGCGGGTCAGTCAGCGAAATTCACCTTCACCCCACAATAAATGTTGGCAAACGTTGCTCATTGTTGATGACTTTTTTCCTTTAACAAAAGAGAAGCTGTTCTCTAATACCATGTTCAGTTTCCCGGCACCCGGTTCCACAAATAGAAAGAAGTTAAAGTAATTTGCCATAAGGCGATTCTTTCTTTTTTTTTTTCATGACAGTGATTGTGTCACCAGCGTTATCATTTCACTTTGTCAAACCATCTCATTATTTCTGTGTCCTATTTGAGTCTAATTTGCATAGCAAGTTCAAAGGAAGCTCAAACTGGCTGATTGGGGACTGTGATTACATTTGTAATTATATTGATACCTACAGCAAGTTAATGCGATTATTAACACTTTGAATTAACACCACACAACTCGGACAATTATCTCTCTGATTACATTATGCTGTTATGGGGCAAGAGTCAACACAAAAGATAGGCTATCGGAGCTTTGCATTTGTGCACAGGCAGCTGTGCAGAGAGTCATTTAGACAATATTACACATGTAATTTTCTTCGAGCCTGCTCTTTGATTAAATTCAGATACATTCTGCCCTCCATCTTCACTTGAGAACAATGGAACTTGTTTTGATGAGGGGGGTTTGAAAAAAAAATCTATTCAAGGCGTCTGGGTGAGAAAGTGAGAGCAAATACATTCTGTTTCATCCACCACGGTTACAATGCATATTGAAGAGGCAGGCTTTCAAACTTCTAAGAGTGTTGACTTCAAAATAAGTGTCTCAGAGTACAAACAGATCCACTCTTGCCCTCCTTCCCGCTCTCCCCCATCTCTCCCGACCCCCCTTGGGTAGATTAAACATTGACAAACATATGGAACAGGAGCCTGCTGGCTTTGTCTGTCCAGAATTTACATGCATTGTATGATAAACAGTGAGATTTATTCACCATGAAGAGGAAGGACTTGCGGTGAGCTGCTGTGTTGTTACCAGTTCCCACCGAGTCTCACCTTCTCCCTAGTCTAATATATTTGAGTATTTACTTGACGTAACGTGGTTGCAGCTTCACTATTCAGACATTTTATCAAATTAAAAAAAACAATACTGAATCATGAGATGAAGGACAAGAGAAATAATAGGCTTTAATAAATAGAACAATGTAGCCTGGCTGACACATAATCATTTTGTTGAGGAAGCGGTCAGTCAGGTCATTACAGGTTGAACTTTGACTGTCCCGTAAGCTTCGGCATTATAGTGTCTAGACTGTCCATTCGCCGGGAGGAAATGCCATTCCTTTTTACTATTATGAAGCACAAGTGAGAAAACATCCCTGGATAGCATGTGTCCTTTCATCTTGAAAGAATGCCAACATTATATAAGTTAGAATAAAGGTAAAAAATAAGGCGAGGTTGATTATCAGGGACAAGAGGATTCAATGGAATACACTGCGAATAACAAAGACACAAAGGAAGGCACAGAGGAAAATAGTAAAATCAATAACATGATAATGGAATCATCCTATCATCAAGGTTTTTAAAAGAAAACAAATTCTACAATAGTGCTAGTAGTAAGAACCTGAGCTTGATTGTACTCTGAAATAAAAATCTCTCTGGGCTGGCTACAGTGCTGCTCTTACCCACTGTACCTGCTGCGAGGAGAAGAGAGGAGAAGGGCTGGTAATTGGGGCTGTACAGTAGTAATTTGTTGAGTGTGGGCAGCACTTTCCCCAATGTTAACATGCTGGGCCATTAATTGGCTAATGGAGTATATATGGTACAGCGCGGGGGTGGTCTCGGGAGGAAGTGGGGAAAGTAGAGGAGGTAGGACGTGGAGCCAAGGCTGCAGGTTGCGTAAGGATGGAGTTAGCGGATATGGATGGAAGCTAATGAGCGTGTCAAAGAGCAGAAAAAGTGGCCTTTAATTCTCAGTGTAGGCATAAAGGAGTCAACATCCTACCACATACAGTCTGCCCAAAATATATGCTTGGAATGTAGCATTCAAATCCCAGCATGCCAAAGAGAGCCCCATGGCCATCAGATGACATCCAGTCTCCCGATGGTCTGGCTTTTCTTTCTGACTGCCAGAGCCCAGCATGCAGAAATAGGCCTGTCACAGCAGATTAACACACTGACACATTTGGATTGTGGGTATATTTATTTTCCCCCATAAACTCACAGACGTACAGCTCCTTTGGCTCACAAATGCATACACTTTGCCCCTCCCTTTAAAAAGGTGAAGAAGGAACTGAAAGGCATATTTTGTCATAATTAGTTGATGAGAATATACACTAGGAATGGAATTATCACATGGGATCAATCCAGTGATAATAACTATAATGACATCTTTGGCATTTTTGTTCCTTAATATCCCATTATTGAAATGCTCCTATTAGCTTCACCCATCCCAGACTCCTGAGGCCTGGAAGAGCAGTCTCGCTCTCTCTCTCTCTCTTCCAGCCTCATGTCGCCAGTCTAGCCAAGGCCATTATCTCGTTCCAAATGTCAATATTGCCGTTTTTATGAATCTGATTAGTCCATAAAATGCCAGAGGGCCTTGAGATCCCAGTGGACTTCCGTGAACCTGTGGTAACATCATTGTCTGGTCCTTCCTGGCAGAGATCTGACATCACTTTAGCCAGATGGCAGGTGAAAGGGTTCCTGGGAAATATTTTTTTTTCCCTGTGATTCTTGTTCTCTATTTCCTGACACCACAAGTTAAAGTGAGACCAGATGAAGACAGCTGCACTGCTTGGGTGAGTTGGTGTTCCTGTACCATACCTGGTCTGCCACAGTGCAGAAATACACCAAACTGGTGGCTTCGTGGCTTTATAGATGACTATGTATCAAGCAATATAGCATCGGGGCTCCATCAAAATCTCATTCCGCAGATAATACTGAGAAAATGGGATTTTGGACAGCTAAAAATAAACAAGGCAGTCCATGGATGGGATGTGGGAATTGGGTTAATCCGGCACTGAAAAATGGTCATTGTTTAAAATGTGATTACTGTTATTAAAATACACAGACATGGGGGAGAGCTTGGCTTTGTGCGTGTCGGGGGGGTTCCTACCCGTGGCAATGCTGTCAATCATCTGTGAGGAACTGCAATGGGGAGTCAGAGGTCAGTTATGACCTGAGGTAATAGGGAAGCTTTGCACGACTGAGAT
>OMLB01022882.1:0-24967 GCA_900302555.1 Myripristis jacobus
AACAGAACCGGTGACAAAGGTCCAACATGCACTGGGAAAAGGTCCGACTTATTGCCGGCAATGCGAACCAGACTCCTGCTCCGGTCGTACAGGGACCGAACAGCCCTTAGAAAAGGGCCTCGGACCCCATACTCCCGGAGCACCACCCACAGGGCACCACGAGGGACACGGTCGAATGCCTTCTCCAGGTCCACAAAACACATCTGAACTGGTTGGGCAAACTCCCATGAACCCTCGAGCACCCTCCGGAGGGTATAGAGCTGGTCCAGTGTTCCATGGCCAGAAGAAAACCGCATTGTTCCTCCTGAATCCGAGGTTCGACTATCGGTCCAATCCTCCTCTCCAGTACCCTGGCGTAGACCTTCCCGGGTAGGCTGAGAAGTGTGATCTCCCTATAGTTGGAACACACTCTCCGGTCCCCCTTCTTATAAAGAGGGACCACCACCCCAGTCTGCCACTCCAGAGGCACTGTCCCCAACCGCCATGCGATGTTGCAGAGGCGTGTCAGCCAAGACAGCCCCACAACATCCAGAGACTTGAGATACTTGGGGCAGATCTCATCCACCCCCGCTGCTCTGCCACTGAGGAGCTTACAAACCACGTCAGTGACCTCAGCTTGGGTGATGGACGAGTCCATCCCTGGGTCCTCAACCTCTGCTTCCTCGGCGGAAGACGTGATGACAGGATTGAGGAGACCCTCAAAGTATTCCTTCCACCACCCGACAATATCCCCAGTCGACGTCAGCAACCCCCCACCTGCACTGTAAACAGTGTCGGCAGAGTACTGCTTCCCCCTCCTGAGGCACCGGACAGTTTGCCAGAATCTCTTCGAGGCATACCGATAATCCTCCTCCATGGCCTCACCGAACTCCTCCCAGCTTCGAAGCTGGTGTCCATAAAGTCTCTTTACAATTTAACAAATTTATTACAAAAACAAATCTTTAGAAATTATTACATCTGTAGAAATTATTACAAAATGAGGAGTAGATATTGAAGTTTTTTGCCTCATTTAATACACCGCCATATGGGCACCATTAGTTGCACGAAGCACATCAAGACGGTACTCGATTTCTTGCCATTTTCGTTGTAGCATAGCCTCATCAATGGTGGCAATGGTATCAGTGCTCTTTTGCTTCAGGTTGTTGATGTCCATGGTGATTAAAAACTTTGATAACCACTGAGTACATAGAACAAATCTGATTTCTCATCAATTGCTTTTGTAATACATTTTTTAAATTGTAAAGAGACTTTATGGACACCCTGTATATTTCACTGAAAAATCCCATTCTGACAAGTATTTTAGCCTTATGGTGTGTGTTAAAATCTTGTTTTTTTTCTCAGAAGAAGTCAAGAAAACTACCAGTGGGTTAACAAAATACCACTTCTGTCCAATGCTAATCAACTTGTGTGCATTTTGGATTACCTCATCCTACTTTCAGATGTTTTCACTTTTTTTTTTTTTTTAAAAGAAAAACAGGATTTTAACACTGAATATGACACTAAAAGACTTTTTTAAAATGGAATGACAGAAGTTTTGCAGTGTTTGCTTATTGACATACAGCTGAATGCAATAATATCTAATTAATCAATGCTCTCATATCTTCCTCTTAATGTGTCTGGTTTTATATGAATGTCCTTATCTTTTTGTCTTTGCATTTTTTTGTGTGTGCACAAAAAAAATGCATTTTTGTGTCTATATGCATGCAAGTAGGTGGGTATGTGTTGTGTTTGCTTATGGCAGGTGGTGCAGTGGCAGGTTCCCCATCTCTTTTTATTTGGGGCAGCTGACTCTGAGAGTGAGAATCAGCTACATTACACACCCTTTGACAGCTCTGTTCCTCTCATCTCCTCTGCATTCCCAGAACCATCCACCACCCACTCCTTGCCCATAAAACATAACTGCCAGAGGGGGCAATCTCGTCATGTGTGTCAATATATATTGGCAACTGGTTGGCAAAAGGTTCTGTTTTTGTATTTTGAGCTTTTGATCAAGAGGTTGTTGATAATGAAAATGATTATAGAAGAGCCACTGGAAGATGTTTCTGGAAGGTAATCGAGTTGGAAGCAGAAATGTATCAATGTGTCAACAGCTTGTACAAGGTGTTTTGACCTAGTGGTGGGTGCACACAGTACACATGCAGACAAAAATAGAAATACAAAATGAACAGGAACACAATGTTGTCCTGCTAAGTTTTCTCTTCTTGTCTCTGCAAGTTCACCGCAGCTGCAGGGCAAGACACATAAGGCAGTCATATATGGGATCACAATAATCTCAGATCATTACACATCATAACATGTAACTGGTGTGCATTCAGTTGAAAGTCATAATCCTGCAATCTGGCTTGTTTAGAAACTAAAGCTCTTTTGCCAGCATACAGGGTGGGATTTTCTTCATGAAGGAAATGTCTTTTTTTAAGGACACAAAATGCAAATATACCATCATCTGAGTGGCTTGGATTAGGAGAGTGAGCTGAAAAGAAAAAAAAACCATATTCTAATCCATGTTCTATAAATATGTGAACATATTTACTATTAATCTTCATGGTGATGGAATGTTTGTTTGTATTCTGGGCTAAATTAATTTCAGGACATCTGGACTAATAATTAGAATGATTAATTTCCTTTTGCATTGCCAAACATGTTTTGTAAGTGTAAAGTATGCCAGCATTCTGCATAAAAAAAATAAAAAGTATTTTGTGGTGTACTGGAATTGTGAGTGACACATCGAGAGGCATGTTAATTTCACCAGTGAGGCAATCCTCAAGTTAATTTCAAAACAATAATAGCCAATAAGCTCCACGTCATGCTTTGGGAACATGTTAAACGAAGTAATTAATATTAAATTTTGACCCACTTGTTAAATGATCACAACAATTCCCAAATCCCTGCAGTCCCGTCATGCTTGAGACTAATTATCATGTTTGCATTTGCCTGGCTTTTCTGGGACAACATTGCTGCAAAACCAGGTGAACGAGCTTTATTAACTTTCACAATGGTTGTCGCTGTCTGTCATGATCTCTCAGCAATCTTCACACTTTTGTTCTCCCCGGTGATTTATGCTTAGTCACTCTCTAAGTAGCTTGTGAAAATGTCAGGACACAATGGATCATGAAGTTGTGGACACAGAATTTGTTCTCAGTCAAAATTTTTTTTAAACTAATCTGTCACTTCTTTTGTGTGAATTTTGCAGGTCAGCTGATGTCCTCCCAGTCTCATTTAGCGGGGCCGGATGGAAAAGCGGATGTCAGTAGAGAAAACAGTACTGTGGACTTCAGCAAGGTATAGTACCTATAGTACATACAACATATATGGCTTTCCTCATGTTTTATATGAATAGCAGAAAACATACATTTTAGTTATGCCTCTGAAGAGCAAACGGGACTGATTGAAATATGATCAGGATGCGGATCATAATATACATGTGAGTTATATGCAGTGGCACGTGCACCAGTCAGCAGAAGCAAATGCAATTCTTGTTAATAGTGACTTCTACACCTTTAGACACTCACATTTAGCGGAATATGAACAGAGTATTTTTTATTATATGTTTGGGATAGCAAACAATAAGTCCTAGCTGGTATTTTTAATGGAAAATTCCTCTATTAGGGGATTAGGATTACATATCATCCGTCCGCCACCATTCACCATGAAGACAACTATATGACAACTGTACACAGCTAAAACAGATAAAATCCTTGCATATGACCCCAACCTTTTGTTCAGTCCTATTGTACAGCATTTTCAAACTAATGTACGTTGTCCCCTTGGCTGAAACATTTATAAAATGTACATTGCACTCTGCACCAGGGAGGAGATTTAATACATTTCACGATATGACTGAATACATATGAAGTTGGCAATCTGATACAAATATAATTAAACAATATTTTGTAAATGAAAGGTCACAATTTACAGTATATATGTATTTTAGCCATATGTTTTTCCAGCAATGGCACTAGCTTCCTTGAATGTAAACAACAATTCAAAAAATGTCTTTACAAATTCTGTACAAGGTGCAATGATATATTTCGATGGAGGCCTTTTTAAATTGAGACGACTACGGCAGAATAAAATGTTGCAATTCATTTTTTTTTCTGCCCTACGAGCGTTATTGTAACATTCTTGCATTGTGACATACTGAGTTTCAAGACAGTTGCAGATGAAAGGCATTATTTGGAGAGGAGAGAAATGTACATTGTTCATTTCAGATACTGTCAAACCATTCATAGCATCATTTATCAGATGAGAACGCTGTATGAGTGCCGATGTTGCCTTGTGCATTCACAACTTATACATATCTGGGCCACTGGTGCCTGTAAAACTCCTTGTGTCTGCCACAGCTGCAGATTCTGTATTTGAAGCATTGAGCAAAATCATCAGTGTTAATTTAACTATGACTGTCATGTCAACCATATGCCACGTAAACTCACACACATCAGAGTTAATACAACACTTCTGACAGTTTTGAGCTCTGTTAGCTCCATGAGTGAACAGACAAGCCCAGTCAACGTTTTTGTCACCTGAAAATAATTGTCACTAAAAAAAAATCAACACTTACTCACACTGCTGTACAGTGCAGTTTGATGTACTGTGTTAGCTTATCATTTGCTGTCAGCTTGCATTTGCATTGTGGGGTCACAAAAGATAACACATACTGTATAAATATTATGTAACAAATCATAGCAGTCATTTTATACACAATAATCTTTTAAATTATTTCATCGCAGTTCATCTGTACAGTCGTATTATGTGTTATGACACACAAAGCCTGGATGTCCTGAGGTCAATTTAACCCACAAACCGGACAGTTTCATTAGAAATGTACGGTGAGGATAAACAGTAGATATAATCACTTATTTATAGAATGCACTTATGAACTTGAATGATTTTTTTCCCCCTTTCTCCATTTATCCTCTCAGTCCAAGCCGCTTTTATAAAGCCTGGAGGAAAAAGGTGTCTAAGCCCTTTCCATGATGATCTGTAATGTATTTGGTGTCCTTTTTAGATAGACCTTCATTTCATGAAGAAGATCCCACAAGGGGCAGAGGCTTGTAACGTGCTGGTGGGAGAACTCGAGTTTCTAAACAAGCCGGTGGTGGCGTTTGTCCGTCTCTCCCCGGCGGTCCTGCTCAATGGGCTGACTGAGGTCCCCATCTCCACAAGGTTACTGCCCATTTTGGTTTAATTCAATCAAAAATGCTAAAACCTGATCATTAGAAATACATCTCCTCAACTCTGGGAAGATATTTTGAATCCCACCCTGACTTAACTGTGGGTTCAGTTAGGAGTCGTCCTGTTTTGTTTGTTGTAAACTCGGGGGCCTGTAAAGCCCCTTGAGAGTCTAAACTGAGATTTTGGTCCTTAAATAAATCTGAAACTGAATCCTACTTTGAATACTATCTGACACTTAAAACTGCAACTTTATGGATCATGATTTTATTTGGATTGTTCCCCTCTCTCATTCTTATTGAGCAACAGTGTATTAAAGGAACAGCTCAGCCAAAGTACCAAAAGAAAAAGATATGTTCGTACTTACCCAGAGTGTAATTTACACATCCGACTGCGGTAGTTTCTGTGTGATTTGGTGAGGTTTCCAGTCTTCCTTTCCTTTCCTTTCTCTCAGCACCATAATGCAAAAGATGTCGAAGTGCACTGTTTTGTGGAGCTCAAACTTTCAAAAATGTGCATGTGGAAAAACTCAGCAGCAGCAGCTGTTTCCAAAAACAATGACATAGGTACCCGGCACGATCCACAATTTTGGAGGGTGAAGAGCGATGTTGGGAACTACTTCCTGCTGAAGAACACCAGCATACTGTATCTATCCACCAACAATGAGTACAAATTAGAGGTGGATAGATATTAACAGTTTGGAGTATACAGTTTTCTGTATTTTGCATGAGCTGTTCCTTTGAATAGATGTGATTGGCCCATATCCCACCACATAAATAGATGAATACAGCCAAACGTACTACATATTCATTGATTTCTTTTTGCCTTCAGGTTCTTGTTCATCATCCTCGGCCCCATGGGAAAAGGGCCCCAGTATCATGAGATTGGACGGTCCATCGGAGCACTAATGACAGATGAGGTAAGAATGCTCACCAATAAACATTCTGTTACCGGGTCACCATGCTGTGGGGGTTATTTATTCATTAATGTTTTGGCAAAGCGGGTGCATTTGGTTTGAATGTCAACCACATGTCATATTCAGATTCTCCACAGTTGATTGAGTCGAGGCAGCTTGCATAACTTCACAGTCCAGCCGATCTCATCAAATTCCTCGAGTGATGAAACATAACTCAAGGCTTTAATGACATACATTTGGCGATTAGTCAGCCCTCATGTCCTCCTTTTTTGTCAGGGACTCAGACTGCCATCTCTGTCAAAACGGAATAAAGGAAAGGCTTTGACACAGTCCAGAATGTATTATTTACTATTTAACTGAATTGATATAAATGCTTATGTGTTTTACGGTGTTAAAACCTTAAGCTATTCAAAATGCTGGTGCTCCCTTCCTTTTATTGTTATTACAGTAATACTACAAGCATATGCATATACATATACTAGTATGAGTCAGAGTAGTAAAGCTATGTAAATTAGATATACATATTTGATCTTATTCCTATTCAGATTAGCAGATTGTGGAGTCACATTCTCAACCAACGAGTCACTTGCATGAATGTTTCTTATGACCACACCTTCTTCACACAGCAATTTAACAGACTCTGAAATGGTGTTTTTTTTTTACTATTCTTACTTTGTTCTTGTACGCTCCAAGCTCTAATGTGTTCCTTCGATGTCTTGGCACGTAGACAGCAGGACACATCTTGTTTGCTTAGTTGTAGAGAGTGTTCAAATTACTTTGAATATCGTCCAAACGTTGCTAAACCAATCCACCGCTTGGCATAGTCTTATTCGTTTCCTTCAAGTTTTGTGACTCAGCAATTTACGTTTCGTTTGACGTCTTCAACATTTACTTGTATGTACATTTCTTGCTTTACACCGTGACACTGATGGGAACATACTTCATGGGTTTTGAGTGCATAAAGAAAGGAGAGTACCAGTAGAAAATCAGCTTGAATCCCCATCCAAATGTTAGCCTACCATGAGAGCTTTTTTTTTTTTTTTTTTTTTAATATCCAGGTTTTCCATGATGTTGCCTACAAAGCTAAAGACCGTAATGATCTAATTGCTGGGATTGACGAGTTCCTTGACCAAGTGACAGTCCTGCCTCCAGGGGAATGGGACCCATCCATAAGAATAGAGCCACCAAAAAATGTACCTTCTCAGGTCAGTCTGAACACTTTCTTTCTGGTGGCAACGGTTTTTCAGATCCTATATTTTCTAAATTTCTATGACTGCCCTAATTGGCTTTTCAGTCGAAATTAATCCAACTGCTATGTATTGTTTGTTGTACAGGAGAAGAGAAAGAAAAGTAGTGGTATACCTAATGGAATAGCAGAGGTCGGAGACGAAGAGGAGCACGATGGCCATGGAGGTCCAGAACTGCAGCGTACTGGAAGGTGTGGGAGTCAGAAGACAACAGAGTGCAGCGTTTTTGGTTGTAGTGAATACTGATCAGTTAGTTGTCCTGTGAAAGACTTTATGCAGGGATAAAGAAAGGTGAAGAAGGATGGATTTTATGTGCCTATATGGATATGTCGCTCTGTTGTAAAAGTGGACATATTCTCCACCTTTCAGCCAACAAAAGTAGTTTTGCATTGTGATGTACCCATTTTGCTCTGTTATATATTTGAGAAAGAACTTAGGGGACACTGCAGTACAATCACAGGAGAGATATGGAGCTGTGTGATGGCTGACATAAGTGTGCTTCTTCAAATACAGAATGATTTACAAGGTTAACTCTATGCTCAATGCCAGTGAGTGAGTTGTTCCTTAGGTGTTCTCTCACAAATATATACTCATGCAGGTGTGGATCATAGAGATAACATGGGGACTATTTTCACTTTAGTAAAAAAAATGGACTGAACAGTCTTTAAGATGGGCTTGTTTTAGACAATATGTTATTTTTTTTGTAAATGTGTTTGATGAAAATTCATGCATAACTCCAAATGTTCTGGAGTGTGTGCCTTTGTGCCCTCCAAGGAGAAAAATGCAGATCGGCTATTTCTGGTTAAACTTTGCCTGTTTCAGCCTCAGCAGTAGTTGTAGCCATAAAGTGGTTTCCATAGCAACACACTGCAGTGAGCTCTCTATTTGCAGCTAGACGTTTCTGTCACAGGGATACATCATGAGAAACCATGCTCAAAAGTTGAATGCCTCACAGATTACAGTGGAAGAAAAAACAAGTCATCAAAAAGAAAAAGAAAAAATTGCCAAAAAATGTTTAAAACTTAAGTTGTAAGGCTGAAACCTGTGACTGTTTAGGTGTAAAAGATCTGTGTTTGCCTTTTAGAAACAGCATAGTTTCACCACAGATTTCTTTTATAGTATAATGTATGAGCAATGCCCTTTATCTCTTTTAAAATGACTGCAATGGTTACTTTAGTGTGAACATGGAAGGCAAACTCTGCATCCTTTTGTTCTGTTTTCCAGGCTGTTTGGGGGTTTCTTTCTGGACATAAAGCGCAAGGCACCTCACTACATATCCGACTACACTGACGGCTTTAGTTTGCAGTGTCTGGCCTCTTTCCTCTTCCTCTACTGCGCCTGCATGTCCCCTGTCATTACCTTTGGAGGACTACTGGGTGAAGCAACAGAAGGACGCATAGTAAGACACCAGCATTTTCCTCTTAATGTGCATAGTGTGCTGCAAATGCTATTTCTCCACTGCTTTTGGTCTTGACTGAGTAATTAGTGTCAAGACTCAGCCATTCAAGCAGACACTGATAGCTCTATTTCAGTACCATGAGGATTTTTTAGGTAACCTTCAACCAATAACCTCTCTGTCCTGTCTCACCCCCAGAGTGCAATTGAGTCACTGTTTGGAGCCTCAATGACAGGAATAGCCTACTCCCTGTTTGCCGGCCAGCCGCTCACCATTCTGGGCAGCACAGGGCCGGTGCTCGTATTTGAAAAGATATTGTTCAAATTCTGCAAGTATGTTTTCTTTTGTCTTGTATATTTTTATCCCACTGTATACAGCCAACAAGCACAGGCTTTATTTATCCACATGATAAGTCATCTCACTAAATGGCATACAGCTCATTGACTGTTGAAAGCCTGCACTACATTTCATCTGTACATCCTATATTTGTCACTATTTATAATTACATTGTATCATGCTTATGCAGTTGGAGAGATCCCGTGGAAATGGGTGTATCCTCTCTCTAACATCCGGCTTCTGATAGACCTTTTAATGTTATGATTATATGGACAAAAAAAGAATGAAAATGTATTTCATCGTCATAATGGCCTCTTCTAATCCACAACACTACAAACAGTAAATAATACACACATAATGTGGTTTATTATGGAATAGAGCTCTGCTCCACAGTGATGTTCATTTTTGCTTTTGTGTCTCCATACAGGGAATATGGCTTGTCATATCTCTCACTGAGAGCCTGTATTGGCTTGTGGACTGGCCTCCTTTGCATTACACTGGTGGCCACAGATGCCAGTTCCCTGGTTTGTTATATCACACGTTTTACAGAGGAGGCCTTCGCCTCACTCATCTGCATCATCTTCATTTATGAGGCCTTGGAGAAGCTTATCCACCTGGGGGAACACTTTCCCTTTAACAAGAAAAACAACCTGGAGAAACTCACCCTTTACTCGTATGTGGACACTTATCCTCACAGACGAATTACGACAACTTAGAGATGAATTTGCTCCACTAGTTTTTTGTAAGATAACTGTGAAAAAACAGGAAAAATTATGAATAATAACTAAGTACGTTTCTTGGAGGTAAATCTCTGACAGATGAGGGATTATTTTGTGGCCCAGATGTTCATGTGCTTCCACAGATGTTCGTGTGTTGAGCCTTCTGACCCCAGCAATAGCACCCTGAAGTACTGGGAGACCAACAACATCACTGCCTCAGAGATCTACTGGGAGGCACTGGAGGTCAAGGTATCAAACAAGCTCCCTTTGATTAATAAAAAAGGATCTGTCAGTCATCCTTTTACTTTTTTTATGCACAGGACAGCAGAAATTATTTGTTTAGACAGAGGTGGACAGGCTGAAAAAACATATTTAGGTTGTTTCCCTTTAAGTGGCATGCTCTCCAGATGGAGTAGACCCAAGGGAGGAGATTAAGGACATGTGGACTGGATTACATTGGATTACTAATAGCAAATCACCATAAAAGCACATTTTTGTACTCAGTTAAGTTTTTTGTGCAAAGATGCTCTTAAAGTCTGTGGCAGCCTTGAGTCTGTTGTGTAAAGCTAATCCCAAGGTGAGTTTATGGACTTAACTCTGCCCTCTACCTGTTGTGGCAGGCCTGCATTGAAAAGCAAGGGGAGTTTGTGGGCAGCGCCTGCGGCCCTCATGGACCCTACGTTCCCGATGTTCTCTTCTGGTGTGTAATCCTCTTCTTCTCAACTGTCTTCATGTCTGCATTCCTCAAGGAGTTCAAGTTCAGCACCTACTTTCCTACAAAGGTACTGCATATCGGGCATCATCATTACCCCAATGTGTTGCAGACAAAGCTCTGTGTCTGCCTACAGTAACAGAGCTTTTCTGGGCTTTGGTTGTATAACACAGTGCAGTGGGGAACTCTAGTGGTCATATGCAGGTACTGTGTGATTAGAAAACTTGAAGACCCACAAATAATGTTTCTACTAAACAGAATATTTCAAGGGCTTTTGGAATTATTTTCACAAGTCTTCCTCTCTGTCAGGTGAGATCCATCATCAGCGACTTTGCTGTTTTCATTACCATCTTTACCATGGTCATGATTGACTATGCCTTAGGGATTCCATCTCCAAAACTAAAGGTTCCCAGTGTGTTTAAGGTGAGTTGTACGGCAAAAATGCAGTGTAACTATTAACTATACAACTGTAGTTAAGTATTAAACTGATTATCGACAAGCTGCCAAATAACATATTCAGGGGTTTTCAACAAACAACTAATTTTGAACAACCAACAACAATCTTCTCTTAACAGCCAACCAGAGATGATCGTGGGTGGTTCATCAGCCCAATAGGCAAGAACCCCTGGTGGACAGTGGTCATATCGGTCATCCCAGCTCTACTTTGTACCATCCTCATTTTCATGGACCAGCAGATCACTGCAGTCATAATCAACAGGAAGGAACACAAACTTAAGGTACCTAGCCTTGGTTGTAATATGTTCAGTCTGACTGCATTGTACTGCATCTTAGCAGCAACTTGTTTTCAAGTCAAATTCTGATCATCGTTTGATTTCACTGATGTCTCCCTCTTCAGAAAGGCTGTGGTTACCACCTGGATCTGTTCATGGTGGGACTGATGCTTGGTGTGTGCTCTTTGATGGGCCTGCCATGGTTTGTAGCAGCGACCGTCCTCTCTATCTCCCACGTCAACAGCTTGAAGCTTGAGTCAGAGTGCTCAGCTCCTGGTGAGCAGCCCAAGTTCCTTGGCATCAGAGAGCAGCGCTTTACTGGCCTCATGATCTTCACCCTCATGGGCTGCTCCGTCTTCATGACATCTGTGCTTAAGGTCAGACAGTGTCTATTTGTTCATTTGTCTGTTTGGTCCATGTACAGTTACTGTCCCTGGGGCCCATGTTTTAAGGACAAAAAAAATATTGTTGAATGCAACACTGAATATCCCTCTGCAACTACAGTATCCTTGTATCTTTCTGAGTGCTTTATGCTACACCTATATGTTACTCTTAGATTTAGTCTTAAGTGCAGTAGGTTATTTTTAGTCTCATTTTCTTTCCAGGTATTGATCTCCTAAAATGTCTCTATTGTCTTTTAGTTCATTCCCATGCCTGTGTTGTATGGAGTATTCCTTTATATGGGAGCATCTTCTCTCAGGGGTATACAGGTAAACTCTGATTCAGTTTGGTATTTCATGCACTTTCTATTACTGACATTTTATTCATCGAGGATTTGCAGACATAACCTTTGACGTGACTGAGTTCTGTAGTTGAGAGTGTCTCTGTCTTCGGCTGGGGACACACTAGAGGACTTAACCAGTTCTGAAAAGGCATTCCATCACACCCATAATGATATATTTCAAAGACTGTTTAGTCTCAGTGTTAAATATAGTCACACTAGATGACAAGGCAAGGACAGATTATCACTTAGATGAGATTATCCTGCTGACTTCTGAAATGACAGTGACATAATGCCCCCTAATCGCATGGAAACTTGATCCAGCAAGTGTAAATTATTGCCGCATGTCTTCATATGCAATGCAAAACCAGGGATAAAACACAAAAAGAGACTTTAAGTAAAGCTGAGTGCTATGGAGGTGTTTGGCTTCATTGGAGAAGTAACAGTTAGTGCTGTAGAATGAAGTCATTATAGGACAGGAGTTCTAAAATTGTGATTCCCCACATTATTATAATTAATTATAATGTCATTCATATTGCTTTTCAGTACAACCCTTTTGCCTCACCACTTGGTTCTCAGTGGCCATTGGTGATCTCCATCTTGCGAATGAACATGTAATTCCCATACACTTTGGCATCTGAATCGTGAACTCCTCACACTGATAATCTGCATGGACCATCAATCCCAACCAAACCTCAGAGTAGGGATTTATCTCCTAATTATTGGGGTGACCAAATATGGTTTTAACTGTCCCCAGTCTTACAGTAGATCTCTTAATTCTGTCATTTCATCCTCCCATTTTGTTTCTATGAAGCACTTTTTAACTTTGCTTCTGAAATGTGCAATTTAATTTAATAATTATTTGGGGTAAAAATATCTTTACCTGACATTCACCACTATTGCACTTTGTTGAAGTGTTATCATTTTATCAGCAGCTACCATCCTTACCTGCCATTCTTCAAAAAACTTGCAATATGTTTGCTATCAATCATTTTGTAGGTGCAAGTATAACTTTCTGAAAATGGTAAAAATACCATTTTGGGGCAAAACTTTAAGAATAGCTTATCGTCTGTCCCCTCCAGTTCTTTGACCGTCTGAAGCTGTTTGGTATGCCACCCAAGCACCAGCCGGACCTCATCTACCTGCGACATGTGCCGCTGAGGAAGGTCCACCTCTTCACCATCATCCAGCTCAGCTGTTTGGTCATGCTCTGGGTCATCAAGACATCCAGAGCTGCCATTGTCTTTCCCATGATGGTGCGTAAACAGCCTCGTCACGCCATCAGTATCATTTGGGATCTTGATGCCTTTTTTTGGAATGATTTCACAAGATTAAAACTCAGATTAAGCCCAATCCTGCCTTAAAGTGTCTTCAGTGAAAACAACATTGAAAAAAAAAATAAAACATGTTTAGCCCTGAAATATGTTCAGGAGCTCAGCCATTAATTCTTATTTTGTTGACACCATATTTAAAAAAACAACAACAAAAAAACGGACATAAATCATCATCATCATAAATGTCAAAACACATTAGGTATTGCAGATGCGCTGGAAATTCCTGACAGTCTTTCTTCTTGTGTCTTGAGATGCCCTAACCATGAGATTATAAATCCAATGTTCAGTTCTAGATGTAAGTAATGTTCAGTCCAGATGTAATGTATTTTACTTGACCTCACCAAATCATGCCTCACGTAATTACAGACCTATTTCTCCCTTTTCTCTTTTGATGAGCTTTGGAAGCAGCCTATAAGAGCAGCCAGTGCCTCTGGTTGAAAAAAAAAAAAATAAAGTTCGGCTTCAACTATCCTATAAGTAAGAGAGGAGCTAGATATCATGTGATGACATGGTCATGGCCGAGGCAGTGAGTGGTTACACACCATTCTCATCTCATGCTATGGTTGACTTTAGCATGATTTGATGAGAGAATTCAGCTTCTGAACTGCAAAGTAAGCCATTTACCCATCATTATTGATATCAGTGTCTTGATACTGAGTGTTGAATCTGGGCTTAAGGGATGCTAATGTACGTTGAGCCCTGTTAAGGTGTTGTGGGCCAAATTCAGTAAAATATCCTTGATGGGAGGCACTTCCCCAAGAAATAATTTAGTCCATGAAATGAAACTAGAAGAATGCACTCAGTAGATTGCAGATCTCCTCCAGGTGAATCTCAGCTTCTGTGGTACTTGGTCTTAGGCAACAAACAACCTCTTTTTTGCCTACAGGGAGAAGGGAAACTATGGAGGCACTGCCTGCATATCTCCCCTTCTCCGGTGCTCGGACCTGAGCAAACAGACAGCTGAGGTGCTAGCACTCAATTGTGGTATAAAACTGGTTTTCAAGGGTTTGGATTAACCGCAACCATTAGCTGCTGATTAGCTGCAGACAGACACATGCACACAGACAGAAAAGCAGTGTTTTCCCTGACATTACCAGACTTTGGAATTATGAATTATGGAAATGATGTGAAGTGCCCAAGTCGATGGAATGGGAAATAGGCTATAATATTATTATTATATGACTTTATACACATTTTGAAGTATAGTGTACAAATGTTCACTGACTCATATGTGTGTCCATCCTGCAGGTGTTGGCGCTGGTGTTTATTAGGAAGTTAATGGACTGTATCTTCACCAAGAGAGAGTTGAGCTGGCTCGATGACCTCATGCCAGAGAGCAAGAAAAAAACGCTTGAGGATTCTGCTGAAGAGGTCTGTTTTTCTTATAAGAAAGCTATTAAGATAAATCCAACCAAAGAAATGTTTTAACTGACAATAAATGCAGATTGTGGACATCAGAAGACAGAAATGCAGTTATCTTGTCGTCTTGTTTTCCTGCTTAGCCCTGCTTTTTCATTATGTATTATGTATCTGCTGTTTCACCACTACATGGATATCAAATGTTATTTTGCTTATTATTGTCATGCTCTTGTGTACCGTTTAATTATCAGGAAGAGGAGCAGAGCATGCTGGCAGAGGATGAGAGAGCAGTGCCATTAGAAGGGTACAAGTAAGTTAATGTGCAATATGTTATACCTGTGAAATTTAACAAGTAATATTTTGCGTAAATGATATTTCATGGGCATTCTCACTTGTTGCATGAGGACCGAAGTGTGAATTGTCACCTGTCTGTTCTTTTCGCAGAGGTGTGACACCCATCATCAACATCACCGATGAAATGTCCAAAGGTTCTTTTGGGAATACTTGGAATTCCAACTTGTAAGACAACTTCAAGAAAGAAGCAAGACCTCAGAAGTCACGGTAGGACTTTATTTAGAGTCAGTCTTGTTAAAAATAACAAATATAGCTTCCTTTTAACTTAACATTTTCTCAAATTCCAGAAACCATATTTTATGTACTAGAGCAGCTTTTGAATGAATCTGTGTTACGAGTGGACACAAATAAGATGGTGAAGTGGAGCTTACCAGTAAGAAGTTAAATAATACAGATGATGGTGCCAGTAATTACCCTTTAGGTTAGTTGCCTTCAGCTAATTAAATCATTGGTTACATGTCCATGTGGATTTTTGTCAGAAATGACACAAATTTTGGTTGATGAAGCTGTTCCTTTGACATACTTTAGTTATATATCTGTCATGGGATGCTGCTCCCAGACTAAAAGTAATTACAAACTGTATGTATCCCAAATGCATTTAATTAAAATACTGCCCATCTCTGTCTATTAAATCATCACTACTTTTTAGCATGTGGTCAGAGTCTGTCAGCCGTAAATGAAGTTAGTGGGCTCTTGTTTTAAAAAGTGAGTCCACTGATGCAACTGTTAATAGCTTCCCAATAACATAATAAATCAGATGGGGGTGCGTGTACCTCTAGGGGTACGTTAGAGTACTGCAGGGGGTACGTCAGATTTTTTTAAAATGTTAATTTAAAATGTATCAGTCATGCATAATTTTTAAATTAACCAGAATCAGAATCAGACTTAGAAATACTTTGTTGATCTCTGAGGGGAAACTGGGTAAAATAATTATCCTATGCTATAATAAGTTCAGTAAAAAATGTAAATGTAAGTTTGATAAATCACATTTTGCATCCAGTATTCCCTACGTGTTTCCCGAATGTGTCAAATGTGTGTGTTTGTGGTTTAAATCTGCTGCCGTGGTCATCGAATGAGGATGTTTGGTAACTGTGACCGGGAAGCCGAGACAAAAATCAACTAAATGGAGTTGTGGTTGAAACGCAGCAGCGATACAGCTGGAAACAAGGAGAAAGAAGTGAAAAAGAAGCAAAAAGCTGACAGAACATTGTCAGTATCAGCTTGTTGTTTCAGACACTGATGGAGCTGGGTCGGATCTCGTTATATACGATTTTTTTTTCTATCCGATTTTTTTCTGCACTGGTGAGGGGAAACTTGGCTGAAAAAATATTTCAAAGGGGGTACATTATTAAAAAAAGTTTGTGAACCACTGTTATAACATTTTGCAGCAACAGTATAATAACCTTGCTGCAATAAAAGTTTCCTACCATATAAAAACTAACACAGCATGTACCATGTACAACTTTTTTCTTGTTAGTTTAATAATTATCACATCTTTTTTTTTTTCACTAGAAGGAAAAAACATAATAACCGAACTGCAATAATCAGAGTGGATTTTCTTCCCTTTTATTTACAAATTTTGTGAATCTTCATCAACAACCACATCTGTGAATACATAATAGAAACAAGATTATTAACTATAAAACGTTGTTTCATTGGAGTTTTGTTACATTAATTTTGCATTATTTTGCATTAACAGTTGCGACAGTCCATGCTACAACTCTCTCCGTCTTTGAGACTTCTTATTTTACTAGTTTTTGTCGTCATGACACTTGAGACAGCTCCTTGCCGACTGACGCAGTGGGTGTGAGCCAGGCTAATTGTCTGTGTTGAAAATGTCACCACTGTGCAGTTTGACTTAACTTCAGTGAGTGTTTGCCCAGCGGGTGTGTGCTTAATAGCAGCACACCCAGCAAACTCAAGATATGTCAAACTCTGCCGTGTAGTAGGTGATGAAAATCTGAACACAGTCAATCATCATGATGGCAAAAACTAGGGAAATAAAGCCCAGGTTGAAAATAACTGGAATTATCCTTTAATTAGCCCACATTAACACATCCACAGCCAGTCACTCAGGGTGATAAAGGGTATTTTTAAGCACGCAGCATCTTAGCATACCGACATCCTCCTCGTGCAGTAGAGCTGCATGAGACTTGAGTGAGGTTGTGACCCATCATCAGCTGAAACACCACTTAGCTGTCAGAGAATGAAATGCCACTGAATTCCAGCCTTAGCTAGAAAAAAAATTATTATAATTATATAATTGTTTTCATCCTGTCTGAGCAGGATTACCTGACAGACAGTTGTATATTTTTACAGCCATCATTTGACATTTTGCTCTGATATCCTGTTTTTCCCCCCAGCACTGAAGTACAAGATGAGAAGCAGGAGGCGAAGAGGATGGAGGGCAATATGGACGGGGTAGTCAGTCTTTGTCCTTTCATTGTGTTATAAAAAATAATAATAATGATAACAATATTGTGTGCTGCAATCAATCAACCCCTTTGAGTTTAGCCCTGTAAATGTATGTGCATTAAACATTAACCATATTTATTTGATGTGTCTGAAATACTCTGCCTCCTCATGAACCAATGCAACCTGTGATACTTTATTTTTTTGGTAATATTCTTGTGTTGTTAGCGTTTAATTGTAACAGAAAAATCTGACAAAGCATCGTTTCACTGAATGTGACGTAAAAGAATGTCAAGGGATGAGCGGCTGGATATGCAAAGAAAATATTTTCAAAGTATTTTTTTGTGTTGAATCTGTTTGTATGTATTTTGTATATTTTGTATTTTGGAAGCTCATTTTATCAGTATCTACCTGGGTTCATTACCTATTTATAAAACATCTGTTTCAATGGCGTTGCTCAGTATTGCTGGTAATGACTGTAGGTATTCCTAGTTGTATTGATTAGCTTATATAGGAGTCAGCACAAAGTCATGTCAGTGATGCGGGTAGAAAACTCTTTATGTTTGCAATTATCATTCATTTATTCAGTGTTACTACCATATTTAATGCTTTATTTAATCTTAAGCAATGTGTAGACTTTGATTATAGCTTGTATTTAAATATGATGTCAAATACATGTACAGTAATGAAAGCTTTAGTTCACTCTTGGCCGTAACAGACGTTGGACCAGCCAAGAGGATTATATTGTTGAAAATGAAGACTTAAAACCTGTGCAAATTCTCTTAACATGAAGAATCTGTAAAATGAATACTTCTGACAGTATGTTTTGAGAGGGGATCATTTTGCATTTCATTTAAAAGAAAGTGGAAAGGAATACTTGAAAGTGTTTCCTAAGGGCAATATGCATCACTTAAGAACCAAATGCAATAGCACTTTTTTACAGAAATGGCAATAGCATATTTATAGAAAATATTTAGCTATGTTTACTTTGAAGGATAAAACCTATACGACATGTTCCTCATATTTTATTTGCTACAGGACGCCTTGTAGCCTAAGAGATATTATAATTTGCTGCTTGATGTCTGTGTGTCGCCTGTAAAGTTAAATTTTAATTTTAATGGTCTCATATTTATTAATGTTTGTATGAAGTTTAGTGACACAGAAATATTTAATAAGCTCCATGATAAAGACTTTTCACCAAAATTGACTGTTTTTATTCCTGTTGTTGTTACTGAGCTTTGAGATGTGCAATAGACAGTATTATAGTTGAGGTTTAAAAGCAGAGAAAGAGCCATGGGGTTTCAAACCTCCTGCTGAAAATCCTTAAATACAACTTTATGAAATATGCATACCTTGTTAATGTGAATTTACCTTAATAAATTTCTGTAAGCAGTCCTGTTTCCTTTTTTATCTTCGTACATAAACGTGTTACCGTGCAGCTGTGCATCAAATGTTCAACAAAAAAGATTTTCATCTGCCAGTGCTTGATCAGTTGAACCCTTTCACAATATAAAACAAACTCATTCAATATTATTAGATTACAACTAATATTTCAGAGGGGCTTTCAAATGTTTATTTAAATATACACTCATATAAATACACTATTGGTGATGCATACTTTTGATATCTACCTAGACACTAAATAGGCAAGATTTGTTAAGGATAAATGCCCAACATGTGACCCTCAGAGAATTCGCCTATAAATAGATTGGAGCGAGCAGAGGTTTTTGTACTCAACAGATGGTTTGATGCTCCACGGATGACAGCTAAGAGAGGTAGCACATCCCAAAGCATGTCAAGTGGCTGGCTCATGTGAATTATTGTTTTGTCTCCATGCCAGGCACAACTGAACAATGTTAACCCAATCACTGATCCCAAACAATCCGTGTTGATTGACACGATTTCTTCCTCCTTTCATTTAACGTAACCCTCCTCGGCCTGCTGTCAGTGACTCATTGGGAAATCTTTTTCTGGTGCACAGCTGACAGGTGAAACACATCTCTCTGCTATCTGATAGAGATCCCAGCGAGCATTTTCCCGTGGAGAGTGACATGTTTGTTGATTTCTGTTCCACCTCTGTGAGCAGAGGAATTCCAACAGAGGATAACACATTTCAGGTGAAATACAGCAAACCAGTGGTGCACAATTAAGAATCACGTTTCCTGGCTCAATGTTGATACTAATTGTAACGTGGAAAGACATCAGATTTTATGAGACACCGATTTGATCGTGCACCATGATTTAGAAATGGATTGAGTAAAAAAAAAAAAAAAAAAAAAAAAAAGCACTTCCATTTTAAAACTTTTATTGTTTTAGACGGAAATGGCCTTGTCTGTCTCAAAAAGATGAAACACATACACTTGCATTAGTGAGGCGCTGGCCAGCAGGGCTCAATCAAACTTCAAGAGAGAAGAGTTGTCACATACACACACACACGCCATGCTGCTTTCAGTGTTAACCCTGGTGAAGGCGGTATGCACTGCTGAAACACTGTTTGTTGATTTAATAAATCTGTACATCAGAGCTGAGTGTGCAGCAACTCTTCTCTCTTTAAACTTCTCTTTCTAGCCATTATATTTGACCTCCAATTGTATTGCATTCTTGGTGGATGTTAACTGCTGCTTCTTTTGTCAATCATCAATTCCTGCTGTATATTTTACAGGAGAGCTGATGCTTTGTTGAAAAAGCATCCTGTGTAAGCCAATATGTAAAAATGGATTACATTTGTAAAAGAGGGAACCCCATAGATTGTCCACATTTCTTTATTGAAAACTAAATCTGGCTTGATATGAATAATAGGAAAGATACCGACTATCTACAGAAGTAACCGTCCAAGTTGCAGACACAGATCAGTTGCTGAAGGTTACATATTTAGGTGTGATGGAAGATAAAAAAATACCAAGATGTGAAATGGGAAAAAACAAATCATGGTAACACCATTCTGAATCCTTGGTGATACGTCACACAGCATTGATAGGTTGTGCACATTTCAGCTTTTTCTTTTTTTTGCCTTGTGACGACAATACTTCCTTTAACCACTGAGGACCAACAAAGAGATTCTTACGAGGGGGATTTAATGACCAAGGAAAAGTGTAGCACAAGTTGTAAAACAGATAATGGCACAAAGGCAGTGTGAAATCTGATGACTTGTTGCTTTATTTTGAGGTGTTGAGAGACGGTGGCGACCTTTGGTTACTCTCGTCTGCCTCGGCCAGTCTTCAGCCAGGACACAAACTCCTTTGCTGCCTCATCCTGCAGGTAGGAGCTCACATCGCTGGTGTAGGTGCCGTCCGCATGGCGTCTAATGAAACCACTGCAAAATCAGACACGTTTAGATGACCCAATCAGAATGATAAGTAATTTTACAAATATGCATTTCTTCTATTAATCCAAAACAAGAGCAAAATCCACATTCCTCTGAAACACAAAACAAAATACTACTATAGCAACCTATAGATGCTATTTTAGATGCAGAGAAATCCTTTTTTCATTATACTACAGAGCAGAATTGTATTAAAATATAGAGTAGTATCAAAGTAAAGAGATGCAATCACACTCACCCATTTCTTTTTGAGTTCTTTAGCCATTGCACAAAGTCTTGTGCTCTCCTCGTCTCCAGGTATTTACTGTAGTCATTGGAAAAAGTTCCCTCTGAGTGTCTCTTCATGTTTGGGAGCTCATTGGGTTCGTTGAACAAGGAGTTTTCTGCTGATAGACTACAAAAAGATACCTAATTGAATGCTTAAAAGATGCTATTATGCAGGGGTAAAAGAAGGCTTTATGTGAATGACAGAAAGCCTGGAGGGGATCTTACATAGAGTTTCTCTCTGTGTCCTGGTCAGGGACCTGCCAGCTGCTTTGAACGATGATCAGGAGCAGGAGTCCAGCCAAAGAGTGGGCGCTTTTCATTGTTTGACTTTCTGAAAAATAAAAAGCATGACAGCAAGTTAGACACTGGAAGAATGTCACAGTTTGAGTAAAGCAGCGTTCTGAGGTGAATAAAATCTCAAGTAGAGCTCGCAGATGTTCTGAGATTCTCACCTGCACTCCTGTCTGGTGAGCGTCTAGGAGGTGGGATGTAAAGTGCGTAGATTTCTTGGTGTGCCTCTCCTCCTTGGCTTCCTGGAGCGGTTTCATGGTCCCTTCTTGGTCTGCCGAGTCTTTTATAGTTGAGCTGGGTGGGAGTCTCTCAGGTGGCCCCCCTATCACAGAAACCTCTGCACATCCTCTGTTACTCTCAGTCCATTAGTCAGCTTCCGTGGCAGTCTGCTGGGTGTATTTGACTTTGTAGAAAAAAAAAAAAGTGGGAATATCTGAGAGGTGAATGCTGTTTCTTCAGGTGTCAAAATCAAACATGACCATTACCCTGACAAACAGATTCAGATACCGGTGCCTACCTGTGTGTTCAGATCACTGGTCTCACAGCATCAGACAAACTAAACCATTTTTAGACTGAACAGTTACATCACTTTTCATTTTAGACTGCCAACATGAAGCACAGACAATAGACAAAAGGATATTCACTGCATTTTATACACCACTCGAATTTAAAGTGAACTGGATGATTTCATTGCACATTCATTATGATTACAAATCCATCTATGACTGAAGCACGCCATGAATACTTTAACCAAAAGGTAATGGAAGTAATTTTTTTTAAGGCAGGACTAACACTCTCTGTTCAGTGTGTTTCATGTGTTCAAGGCTTTATTTTGTACACTTGGCAGGCTGCAATTTTTGAAATGACCATTCTTATTGTGATACCAAATATTGACAGCACACTGGGTGTTGTGACTATTTCACAGATGGTTGTGTTTTCATAAAAGGGAACATGATACTGTATGTTGCCTAGTAATTACTACTCTGTGCTAGTTATTTAATTGCAATGCTGGTTTATAGAATAAGCAGGTATGGAAAATTCACTTGCATAAAACAATGAAAATCATTTTACTTGCAATACATGATGAAACATTAAAATCTGTAAACATTTCAAAACAGTTTCATTATACCATGAGTGGACTACAAATTTGAACACTTCACAAATTCAGTGCAATTAAGTGTATCTATTTTATGTTACAACTATCACTCAGATCATCCTCACGTAAGACGGTGTTTGAGCATACATGCATACAATGGCTTTTACAAGTTTTAAATGTCACATTGTTACATTATTCCACATAAAATATAAATGCTCGAGTATGAGCAATCCAATATACACTGCATATTATAACCGTTAAAAATGTACAGACACTGAACTGGCATAATCTTACAGTCCAGAATATCAAAAAGTACATGAAATGAAAAAAAAAAAAATCTTGTATAGTGGTTGTATACAGTATAAATGATCTCATATTCTTCACATCTATTTGGGACTGACGAGGCATTTCTGCAGGAAGCTGCTCATGAGGGTGTATAAATGGCGAAAGGCTGATCCTCCGAGACTGTGGTCCTTGTCAGCGTACCACTGAAATGAGCCCAGAAAATGAAATTAGAAGTACTAGTAAAAAAAAAAAGTACTGTCCCATTTGAGATAATGTATCTTTATAGTTTGTGATGGGGAAGAGGAAAACGTGAAGCCTGTCACGTAACTTGACTATTCAAAGTTTTGTGGTATATTGTCATATTATACACATTTTAAATTAACACCAGTTTAAGGACAAGAAGGTGGTTTTTAACAGAGTCTATTTGTTCTCCTGATTCAATCAACACCATTAGGGCCCATATTAGTCCTCTTCCCTGAGCCAATATTTACCATTGCCTCAAAGTCCACTTTCTCATCAACGAGAGCTTTGGAGATCTGTGCTGCTTGCTGGAAATGAACATTGTCTACAGGAAAGAAGAAAAAAATGTTTTTACTACATGAATGAACATCAGTGCTTATCTATTGGTCTTAAGTTTCCATGAAGCCAGGAGCATCCATTTGCCTGCGCTGCCTGCCATATTGATTAGCTAGTGAACTGCCAAATGTTCAGGCGGACATGAAGTGACTTAACCTACCGTCAGCTGTGCCATGAACCAAGAGATAGTCTACTGATGTGAAGTTTTTTGCCCTGCCTGTCACCGTGGAGTTCTGTTGAATAGAAAACTTTCACTGTTATAACACATTTGTAAAATCATAAATGCAAAAAAGTTATCTTAACCCTCAAGCGACCAACTGGGGTCATTTGACCCAGGCATATATTTTTATTCATATCCTAAAGGTTATTTCTTTGATTCTTCAAAAATTTCTTTACTTTGTCCCCAATTAATTCATACCATTGTTTCAGGTTTCTGCCTTTATCTGGAGTGATTGGATTATTGTTTTAACACATCATGCTGGGGTCTTATGTGTGACCCCAGTCAAAAGCAACAACTTATCTTCCCTGATCAAACTAATCTTGGTAAAAATCCAGGTTTCTCTAGGGACAAGATATCAAGTGACACATATCCACAGAGGGGGGAGGGGGAGTCGTGTGTGTGATTTTTGAGCAGACAGACAGTTCAGCCGCTGACACAGAGCGTCCAGAAGGTCCACTCGTCTTCCTGGAGAAATCGTTTGCCAGGTAAAATCGTGCTCCAAATCAAAATGATTATGCTTATATGTATAATCAACTTGTCAGTCAGCGATATTGCAGTAATTCTGCATCATTGTCATCATCATAAACAAATATTTTAACACTAATCTGAATGAAGTTTTTTTTTGTTTTTCATTTTGAAACACTAGAATATACACTATAATTCTAACAAAGTACGCGCGCGCGCGTGTGTGTGCATCTATATTTTTTCCATGTCTAATGACATACTTAATGAAAAAAGATGTTTTTGAATTGAAAGTAGCTTCTTTTTTATTCATGTTAAACTTAATATGATATAAAGTGTTTCCATTTCTTGATCTTTACCTTATAAGCCTCAGAATTCTCTGTGGGTTTGCTCATGTATCGTTCTGTGTACACTGCATCTGCAAAACAACACCCAGCAAACGTCAATTATGAAAATATATCAGGCAACAAGACAAATTAAAATGTTTTGTTGCAGTAATCACTACAATTAGACAGAGATTTGAATACAGACAGACAAAAAACAAATGGGAAATGTATTTAAAAACAATAAAACAACATCAGAAAAACTTTTACAGATGGTTTTACGAAGGACAAACATAGAAAGATGTACCTACCATAATATTCCCACTTTGCCACCGGGGCAACTGCTATCCCACACTTGAAGAGTCCAGTTCCAGCACCCAAGACCATTGAGGTGACATAACCCCCATATGACTGGAAATCATCAGTAGGAGTTTGAGGGAAAACAGAAACAATTTTGACTAATCTTATAGAAATTACAGAAAGCAACAAGATGGGATCCAACTTACCCAGCCCCATATAGCGATTCTGTCTTTGTCAATAAAGCCCATGTCAATGAATTTCCTTGAAACACACACACACACACACACACACACACACACACACAGACACACACACATACAGACACACACACAGACACACACACACACACACACACTCACACACACTCACCCACACACACTCACACACACACACACCCCCCCACACACCCACACACACAC